>JAVLVB010000979.1:1067530-1124936 GCA_032876305.1 Orestias chungarensis
GATGTACAAGGAAAAACTGTGAGAGGAAGCTAAAAACATGCAAAACCTGGTGGAGGTTCAACTTTCAGTAGGATTATTACAAAGCACACAGCCAGAGCTACAATGGAAATGGTTTAGATTAGGGCTAACATCAGTTTTTTTTTAATATTTGTATCGTAAAACTGGGCAGACATTAAAAACCAGTAGTTGTTTCATTGTCTTTTACCGTTTTATGTTTGTGTTTTAGTAGGGGAGGGGTGGCTCACGTGGTATTGGTTTAATTATGTCACAGTAGGCAGATCCAATTTGTGTGGCTGTTTAGCTGAAGTAGAGAAGCAACATAGGCGGTGTGATTGTTTTTCAACAGTCAAAAGGAAAGATCATTTAGATCATTGCATATGTGTATATAAGAATTTTCCAGAACACACAGACCCAAATCAAATGAATATTCTAAATTATAATTCAGACAACCACCATCAATGGGAGTGAACATGAGCTATTTTACATTGACAAATGGACAAAAATGAAAATATACAAAGCTGGCAGAGACACATTCTAACTGAAGTCATATTTACAGTATAATAACATGATAATTTATCAATTCAGAATTGCTAGATGAAAATAACTCGTTAAACTGCTGTGACCAAGTACTATACTCTAAAAATGTAATGTTTAGTTTGAAATACTTTTTTTCCCCCGCCACTGACAGCTCTTATTCGTTTAAAGAAGCGACACAAAAACAGACAAAAACACAAATGGACACCAGCTGTGATTAAGCTACTTAATGGTAGAAGTGATCATGGGCCAGCTGGTCACCAAAGCTTACGAACACTATAAATATAAATCGCAACAGAAGCTGCAGTTTGTATATGTAAAGAAGAATAATGCTTTTGTTATAAACTTACTAAAGGAAAAAGCAGAACAAAATCTTTTTTTTTTCATTTTAAAAGGGTTGTTGGCATTAAAATATGGAAGTCAATCAACACTTTACAGTCCAGACACACCTGAGGGCTTCCGTCCTGCTGCCTGCACTTCTCTCTGAGGGGAAAATAGCAAACACATGCAGCTGCGCTCAAATTATTCATACGTGCACGCATGTGCTCTTTAATTTAACTTGCTATAATAACCCTTTTGACAAAAGGACAAGACATTTGCTATTTTATCTCCTCCCCACTTCAACCACCACCGTCCTCTGCTTCTCCGCCTCTTTTTTTCTTCCTCTTTGTGCTCGCTTTGCTAAAAAAATCAACAAACCATTATTCACTTTTAATGTAGGAAGAGCCGTTTATGAAAATAAGAAAAGGACTGCACTCCAAGCAAATCTCTTCTCTCAGTTCTTTAAAAATGATGGCCTGAACCTCATCCCTTTTTTTTTTTTTGTCTCTGTATGTGTGCGCGACTCAGTGGAGCGCACAAAGACCTACACTGACATCAGGCACATTCACACTGTGTCCTCTGTTTACACTCAGCCAAGAGGTGCTCTGTTTGAAGACCTTCTCCTCAGTCCATTGCACCCCCACCCCAACAACACACACACAGACCATTGTGATCTCCAGAGGACCACAACACATGCATATGATTTATCAAAATATGCAAGCTTTAAAGGATCCTAAAAGAAATGCCTTTATTGTTTCTCGCAAATGCAGCAATACACTGACAGCCATTATTTGCTTTGGCTACACAAGCTGCAAAAAAAGGCTCTCCTTGAGTCAAAGTCGCATAAAAAAATGGTAAACGTGGCTATTTAGAGGGCCGAGTGACATACGATGAGTCTCTGATAGCAGTAGAAATGCTAACGAGGGAATGGGACTGAAGCGCCATTCATTCCTTTCTGAATTGAAATGAGTGCATTCAAATACATTTTTACATCTGCCATGGAGTGATTGCATGTGGGTTTGCATGCACAAGTGCTGAATTCCATCATTTTTGTTACAGCGTTTCGTCAACAAGCATAAACAGAAGAGCAAAGTATTTAATTTTTTTTTGTTTAATGGAGTTTTAAAAATGACATCACCCCGCCCCGGCATCCTCAGAATGTGAACCGTCCGACTTCGGTCAACCTGAGGCCCGAGGCTCGCTCTCGAGTCTGTCTCACCTCACAGTCACCCACCGAATTGTGTCAACAGCAACGGCTCACGAAGCAGGAAATGAACAGGAAGCGTGGATAGTTGAGCAGTGGCCTACAGGAAGTCATTCTGCAACAGCAGCACACCATTTGGGAGTACCGATGCACTGAATCCGGAGAAGTTCATCAAAACATCGCTGATGCAACTTAAACATTTGGAGCAAAAGTGAGCGAGGGCTGATAGTACTTTATTGACTCAACTCGACTCCCCAGAAGCATCTGTAGATGTTTCCAATGCATGAACACACGCAAACACACACTCACAGGTTTAAGCTCTAAAAATAAAAATCTAACTTACATTAAAGTCTTTTATTTTAGGGTCAAGAACGTTAAAGTCTTGTTGTTCTGAGACAAGAATTGCATGTCTAAAACCCAATTACCACACACAGGTGAGGTTCTTGCATATTTAATGGCAGAGCGTTTTTGTAGATTGCTTTAAGGGGTCTTACTGTTATTTTGGCATATTATACATTTTCGAAAGGGAATCTGGTCACAAATTAGCAACACAGCAACATATAACGGCAACTGTTGTCCTGAGAATTACATTTTGACAGCTAGTACTGCAACTAAACCTTCACATGTGAGAGGGGGATGATGTGGGGAGGGTGGAAAAAAATAAATAAATGTGACTTGCAGCGTCTTCCAATAACTGCCACACAACACTTATGAAACTTATCTTGTAATAGTTTTGGGAGAAAAGGAAGTAGATAAGTATGGCCTAGCATGTGAGTGTGGCTGTGTTTGTTAGAAACCACGCAAAAATCAAAATGTCTACCACAAAAATGCTTCATATTACATTTTTTTTTGTAAATGGATGTAAAGATGATTAGCTATGAACTTAAATGCTTAACAGGCAGTAAAAATAAAAAAGTGCACCTTGGTAACCGCATTTTGACCTTTAATACCGCTACCCTTAGAAACCAAGTGAAAAGCAAACAAGGCTGTCGGTCTTAGTTTAGTTTAACCAGCAATTTTCACCTGTTGTCTCAGATATGTTTGCAGCTTCTTGAGCCCTCCTCCCACATTCACGAACGGCTGTCAGGAAAACTGGATTCTGAGAACACCCTCACTAATCAAAACATAGCTGGAGTTTTACACAATCCTTTTTTAAACCCCCCTTTATCTCACCTCTCATCATTTGTTGTTCCAGAAATACAAAGATATACCACAAAAATACGACCTAAATGATAATCTACTATGGGAGCAATAAAGAGCACATGACCCCCAGCGGGTAAAAAGGAAGTGATGCACAGCGTTGGATGGCACACTCGGGCGTGTGCTCTGCAACATTTCCTGCTCTTCTTCCCTCCCTGGAGTTGAATTAAAAACCATTTCAGCAGCGACTACCATCAAATAATTGCTTTTACTTTTGTCAATTTCACCGACGAGCCGGTTGCAAGGCAGGGCCGAAGGGAAAAATTGAGTCCGACTGTGAGAATGCTTTTATGAGGAGATTAAACTGCGGCGGCCAAACCCTGTAACCAGTAGCACCAGAAATGTAAGCCTGATAACCTTGACTTCTTCCCACCAAACACGGCCTTTTAAATGTGACCCCCATGGGAGGCCTGTAACCCAGACGGTGCATGTGTGGCAAGCTATTAAAGCACACACAGGAAGCAGGCTAGACTGGTAGCCTACACAGGACAAATGTCCAACAACAAAACACCACCTTTTTTTTTTGGTCCAGTTTAAAAGCCTTTGTGTTTAAGCTGTGAGAGGAGGCCGCTTCCGCAGTTGTGTTATCCTGCTCCTGTTTTGTTTTGCAGCCAGTCGAGCACACAGTAATGGATTTATGAGAAGCGTCTGCGTCTGAACGGTTTCAGATTGATTGATCACCACCTCATCAGCTGAGCTCCCACTGGCCCGCAGCTAAAAACGCTCTGCGTCATAACTACTCGTCGTCCACCTGTGGGCTAATAAGAAACACTGAATATTTCATGCGTCTCTTTGCAGGTTTTTTTCCTTTTTATTGCGCCTCATTACAATCATCGCAACCCCCCCCCCCCCCGCTAACCACAATAGTGGGGAAACACAGAAAGGTTCACTCATTGGTTACTTCTTGAGAATTGAACCTGCGGGAGAGCCTCGAGCGTGAAGCCTGTTGAGTTGAGAACGTCTCTGAGTGGTCACAAGTTTGAAAATCGGACTAAACAGATTTGTTTTTGTGTCTATTTATACCAGACACCAGAGGCTTACGAAGCAGTTCAGCGGGAGGCGGCTCACTCAATGGTCTAATTGGAGGAGCGGTGCGCTGGATCGATATGCAGAGGGAATTTCACACAGGGTTCATAACTCACAAGGCAGGTTCCACCCAGCGTCCATGTAGAACATGAATGATTGGTTTCCATGATTAGGTAGGGCAAAAGCGCCTTGTATTTAGTGGCATCATGGTATTTACACAAGATTTTGAAACAAAAGTGTCCAACATTGTTAAAAGTAATACCAGCCATACATGTGCTATTTAAATAGCAATTAGTCTTCCTATCTGCTCATAGCAGATATAAAATTAAAAAAAGCTATTTTACAAAAAATTATGTGAGGCTTTAGCTTTGACACCATAACTTTGCCATTTGCAGAAAGAAATATCTCTTTGTTGTAGGGAATGTGTGGCTGTCTTTTAGGAGCCACCTTACTGACAGTGTGCAGCAACAAGTGGGGAGGGGACAGTTCTCTGTCAGCTTTTGTTAAAAACAACTTTAAATTGAAGGAAGTGTATGACAAAATATTTAAGGCGTTTGAAACTAATTGCTAACCTATGCATACAGGTCTATATATTCATTTACTCGAGAAGCTAGCTAATTTTAGTAATTCAGTTAACAAAGCGAAGCCCAATATGTCTTACAGACTCCTCACAATCAAAGTGATACATATTAACAGTGTAATAAATCTCCACGTATATTCAGCTAAACTTATGAAAACGAATACAACCTGAAATATCTTACTCAGGTAAATCGATATAACAAATACGGCTCACTTCCTGAATTATTTGAGCTAATTAAGCGTTACATCAGGTGATGCGCTGCCTGACGTGACAGAGCTGCAGATGCAGTGTGAATAATCCCTCCCTTAGGCGATCATGTCTGAAGACGGAATTGTAGGACATGTCACAGGATACTGGGACGTTTTTTGTTTTGTTTTTTTTAAATGGAGGGCAGAGTAGACACTGAGGAAGCGGACGCTGGCAGCTTCAGAAAGAGCGCCGCTTCAGCCTCAAGTTGACCTCACTGACCCAGACTACAAACTCACACATCAGCACACAAACTTAAAAGTAAGTCGCTGAAATAAGTGAGCCTACGGGCAGCTCAACATGGCAGCAATTAAACAACAGCCCCTCTTATCGGCAGAAGGCTTTCTCTGCCGAAAGAAGCAGGGATGGTTGTTAAAGCACGGAGGGGGGATAAATGCGGCCTACACAGCAGGAAGTTATCCTTCTACGTGTGTTTATTTGCCTGTTTCCCATTTCCTGTTAAATACACAGCCACTTTGTGTGCCCCTCTCAGGATGAATAAATATAGGTCAGTCGTGATGAGATGGAGCCTGAAAACGAAACCCGTCATGTAATTAGAAGAAGCTCTGTTGAAGAGAATGTTAATTAAACAGATTTATTGGTTTTGCTTTGTTTTTTGAGCAGATCCGACGAGTGATTTGGCCCCGTTTTAAACACGCACTTGCTTGAATACAGATCTGCATCAACTCCGGCTCAGAGGTAAAACAGCCACTGGCGGTTTGTGTAGTTTCTCTTTCGAGCACTTCTTTCTTTTTTTTTTTTAAATAGCAGAATCTACTCCACTTCCTGTTAAAGTTGGCGGCGTGCAGTTGTGCAATTTGTTTTAAGCCTCAGCTGTAGCAAGCAGTACTGCAGAACCAAAGCCAGCTCCCATTCTCAAGTCCTCGCTAAATTTAATCAGTGAATATTAAATGGATTCTTGACAAAGATCCGTTTAAATTCACAATACTGTAGTGAGTTTATGGCCAACAGAATACAATCACATCCTCCAAGTGGCGCCACCAGGGCTAAATGAACCTGTAACGGCATGCATCAGTTGGCTCACTTATGTCACATCGCTAAAGCTAAGCTCACATTATAGAAATTAGAAATCAGGAAGTCGTCCTTGGCAAATGGTTGAGCCAGACTAACGAATTGAATCCAACAGTGAATGATAAAAACTTTTACACAGGAACAACATGAGGTTGCAGACGCTTTCGGATTGGATAACAAAGATGTAATGCGGATGTGGATACTTCGCCCAAGTCAACGTGGCGTAACCCTACTGGCCAAACGTGACCTTAAAAAAACGGCCCAGTGGACCAGATCGAAGCCCGAGGACACCTGCAAGGCTCACATGATTTAGTGCAACCAAGTCTGCCACTATGCGACTGGTCTCACGCTACGGATGCATGACAGGAAAGAAGGATTCAGGGAAAGCCTCGATGCCCGCTTCCTGACTGCCTTATCTGAGCGCTCATTGATTGGTGGCAGCTACAAAGGGAAAGCTGGTAGTTTTATTATTACACAAATAAATAAAAAATAAACTACAAAAAGGGAGTGTGGGAGTCTGTCCACTGATGTTTGTTTGTTTGTTTATTTGTTTGTTTGTTGCATGATTGCAGAATACAGACAAAAGTCAGAAGTAAGTCCTGTCTGCCAATTTTCAGATGTTCCTACCCTGCAAGTGCCAAGACATTAAAAGCACATTTACATGAGCTCCTTTGAATGTGCTATTATTTTTAGAGCACAGCAAATCCTCTTCTATTCATCCCGGTGCAACTTAACAATAAAAGCTGCGAGTAGAGCTTTTATAGTAGCATTTCCAACAATGAAGGGTGTGATACAGATCGGGGAAGGTGATGGTTGTGAAAGAAAGAAAAGTAAAGGCTGTTGCATTCTCTCTCTGCCATGCACATGTTTAGAGCTGACTGGATGCATGGTGGAAACTGTAGGGACAGGTCTGTAGAGGCGAGTAAAGTGAAGCTGGCGTGGACAGAAACGCCCATTGTCCTCCCTGCACCTGGCTGCAGCTGTCTTCTCTGCTCATCTCCTAAAACATAAACGAATGCAACCTTCAGCTATCACTGCAAGCAGAGCAATGCCGAGGACTCCATCGTGAATTCAGTTATATGCATATCTCATGGACCAGACACGTTTTTCCCCCTTATCAATGAAGTGAGGCGCCTCATAATCAAAATATATTAATATTAATAAACATATAGAGGTGAGTGGGTGATCCTGCACCGGCTAGAAGGCATCCGGGGCGCGTTAAGAGTGATGCAGATGATACGGGAGGAAGAACTCAACTTAAAACGACCGCCTGAAGGGATCAGACACAATGTGGTCCTGATGGAGTCTGCGGATTTCAGACTTACCTCAACGCAACCTTCACGCAGCAGTCGCTCTGGCTCGCCATGGTCGCTCTCTCGAGGCTGCGTGGTTGTGCTGTTCCTGTTCTGCTTGCTGTTGTTGTTATTATGATTATTATTGTTGTTATTTAGTTTGTTTCCTGCATCCGTTCGGGTCACTGGCAGCAGCGCGTCAGGACGCGGCGAGGCGCCTCCGCACCGGGAGCCCGCTGGTCTTGTTCCTCTCCCCCGGCCGAGCCGCTCATTCCCAGCCGCTCTGCTGTTTTTGTCACATCACGCAGCTGCGGCGGCTTCTCTCTTCTCTGTCTGCCGCTGTGTTTCCGTGCCGCGTTTCAGTCGCTACATCCTGCTCGAGCCTCCTGTGAGCGAAGCTGACACGGCGCAAACACAGCGCGTCTCTGAATGAGCGCTCCTCTGTTCAGTGGAGCTAAGGGGGGACGGTGCTGCGTTCAGGAACCGTGGGTAATATGGAGTCTTTTCTCGTCCAAAACATTTCACTCAAGTATATTTATCTTTAGTATCACTTATATATACGGTTTTAGGATATATACATTGAATTAGTGTGATGTACTAGTTATTTTCACCCAAAAACTTGAAAAAAGTTTTACTTTTAGCCGCTGAGAAGCAAGAATAAGTTTATATAGCACCAGTTTAAAAAACACGTTGTCTCAAGGCATTTAGCTAGAAAATCATAAATATATCATAGACAAATCAGATCAGAACAGTTTCCAATCTAAGGAAACCCAGCAGCTTGCAGCATTCACTGCACACTATTGTGTCATGGGGGTATCACACTAATGTGAAGCATATGTGGTCATACCACTCAAACTGGGCTGTTTGGGGCCTTTCCAAACATCATTCATCACCGCAACATCTGTGTTCATCCATTTAATCGTTATACATCCAAGATTTATTATAGCAGTTTGTTAAAAATTTCTCTGAAGCAGGTTTTATCAAAAGTGGATAGAAGGTTGATCCTGAGGCTGGACCTGGACGACGGTAAAATATTTTACTAGTAAGAAAAGTCTAATTACTGCATTTTACATTTTTTGATAAGTACAAAAACTTATGTCCCATCAAAGTAAAGAATCAATCAATTGAGGGGAAAAATAAGAAACATTTATTCCAACACCTTGGTAGGAAAAATGTAAAAATTGTAAATGCTACATACCACAATAGTGATAAATATTAAAAAGGTGGAAAATTAAATGAAAGTGTTCCATTTATTTAAAATGGTAAAAAAAAAAAAATTCAATAGCCTAATCATAGTAGTAAAAATAAATTAAAAGTGCCAAAAAATGACAGATTTGAACTTGAAAAAATGTAATTAGGAATGAATAATCAATTACAGCAACCATTCAAGGTCTCTTCTGCCCTTTGCACTTTCTATTTTACATCTGTTTATGAGCTTATTCAAGTTAAGAAATGCCACGTCCAAACACGAAACTATCAAAGTAGGATTTTACGAAAGGTAGATATTACGTAAGGTCCGTAAAGGCAGCATAATCGCACTTGATTAACATGGCACGGAGCCATAGCTTCAATCAGTCCCGCCTTCCTTAAAAAAGCATAGACCAATCAGCTGGCTGCAGTCACGCGGTAAGCCCCGCCCACCAAACACACCCACCGTCTGTTGTAAAGATTACCAAACCTTACTGGACGCTTGCTGCTGCAGCAGGTCACATCTGAAGCCCACGAAACTGCAATAAAGAGATCCTGTGATGGTAGGGAGGGGCCACCAGGGACAACACATTGGGGTCAAAGGCCAAAATGGCTTATTATGTGCAAGCTCACTGATGTGGGCATTTATGGGAAATGCCACAAAACACTCTTCCTTCTCCTGAGTCACATTTACTCCAAAGGAGAAATTGGAGTCTTTTCTCTTTGTATCGTGAAAAAAAAAAAAACATCTTTCAATGTGGATTTTGACTTCTTCCAGACTCTTGTAATATTCTTATGCATGTTCCCTTTACTTTAATATGCTGAACTAAAACCCTTATCGTGTCTAACATTCTCAATTAACTGACAGAGGAAGTGATCATATTTGACTACCAGCTTGCATGCCTGCAAAATTTTTCCTATTATAAATTCTGTGGCCTATTTCACAACATCAAGCTGATGTGTTGGCACCCTAGTCCGCTTACTGATCACTGGATTTAGGGGGGGGGGGGGGGCTGAAATTGCTTTGTCTCTGTTCGTAACAGAAAACACAGTGTGTGAGCGCTTGCATGAAGTATAAATCCATTTTGCCGAGCCAAAAGAGGAGCTTACAGCATGTGTGTTGGCGTGCCAGGGACCAGGTGCCAATGTTAGCGCTGCACAGGCAGCAGCACTGGATTCCACACAAGATTAGCGTCCAGTTATAGGGCTAAAGCAGCAATCCTGCCAGATCTCTTGGGAATCGGCCATTGCAACTTTGTCGACAACACACAAGCAAGGGGTGACACACTTAAACACACACACACACATATATATATATGACTCACCTTCTGAGACTCTTAGATAAATGTCATGTATGAAAGGCTGCTATGCTTTCTTCAGGATTTCTCTTCAGACATCAGACATGTTTACACTACTTGATTCATTCTTTGTGTCTTAGTTTATTTATCTTTTCTCAGATGTTTTTTTTTTTTATGGTGTTAAATGTAAATTTTAACCCTGTTTGAAGAACCTTGTTGCATTGTTTGTATTTTACTACCACAGTCTTTAAATGTTCACATGGTTATTGTTCACAAATGTTAAGCCTCTAAATGGTTTTCCCCTTTGCGAAAACAAACAAAAAAATTATTTTTGCTAAATCAATGTTATTCTTCCCACAGATTCTCAATCAGATTTTGATTTACACTATGATAATCTTTCATATTTTTGTTGTTGTTACCAATAGGGTTAATTTGTTGTTCTGTATTTAGAACAATCTATCTTCAAATCCTGTACTAAAAAAAGGCTTGCCAAGGCATGATGCTGCCACCACCATGTCTCAGAGTGGGATGTTGTATTTATGGCGATGTACAATTTTCCATCACATGTGTGTTTTGCATTTAGGGCATAAAAAAACATATATTTTTCCTCATTCGATCTTAACATTTTGGCTTTTCTTGTATCTCTTCCATAATCCAAAAAGTAATACCTTTGCAAAAATCTATATTTTTGCGGGCTGAAAAAAAAAGGGGTGCAGTGTCAAAATGGAAATAGTATTTTTGTTTGTCTACATTTATTCTGAGAACAATGTGAGTATTTGGCCGTGTTTCATGCATGTGTCCGACAGAGGAACAGTGTTTTAGATTTATCTGTGTCAGCTGCAGTGGTGTGAAACAGAGCTGCCCACTGCTAGATCTTGGCAGTGTTGTTTTTTGTCCAATCATCCCGCAGGACTCAGCTCACATCTTTCACACAAGATAAAGCCTTTATTGGCCATGTGAAGAATTAAAGGCTACTTTTATTTCTTAGTCAACATTTTCATATCTTTTTACAGGAATCCTAAATGAAGAATCCAAATAATGAAACAGACGTTTTACACAGCTATGACATTTCTTGATTAATGCAGAGTTTTCAGGAATAACAAAATTCAGTATTTGCTTATATGGACCAAGTTAGACAAGTTTGTATTAAACATTACTCACAAAGATCTTGACACCCTGAGAAAAAAAAGGTAGCAGTAAGGCTCATATGGAGGGGTATAAAAATATGCCTGATGTCTTCATGATTGTTTGTGGACCTAATTTTTTCTCTCGTTTGTTTTGTAATGGGGCAATGCAGTTTATTTCGCTGTAATCAGGGATTACCCTAAAAAAAGCTTTTTACTAACAGCAAAAAACTGAGGTGGGTGTATTATACTCTTGAAAAAAAGTCTTAAGACAGCAAGTATTCACATTTTGTGCTGGCGGATGGTGTAAATGGTCTTAAGATGGAACAACAAGTAACAGAAGCAAGATAGAGTTTTCAAATCATTGAAAAGTTTATTTAAACTAAAACAGGTGGGTCAGAAGCTGATCAAGACCATTGAAAATATTAAGTCTAAGGCTATCAAGACCATTTGCACAAGTCATTTTTTATCCAGTGATCATGACTCCCTTGTGGCAACGCAAAAATCTGTTAAAAATAAATCATCCATCAAAACATCTTCTGTGTCCAGTTCAAAGCTCCAACCGGCTGTTCACAAAGATTCAGGCAAATCCCCAACCAGAATTAAGGCCATTAGCAATGCTGTCCACAGCCCAACAACTTTAGGAAAACATCTGCAAAAGATCGGCCTAGAGAACAACATTCGTGTTCAAAGACCAAATCTCTCCTCATGCCACAAACCTGCTGCGGTGCAGAGGAGAAATTCACATCCCGATCTGGAAGCTTTTACCTTTAGCATAACAATAAAGTTTCAGCCTGCAAGGAACATGTGGAGATGGTGCAGCTTGACTCGGACTTTCAATTGGAAAACACATCACAACCTTTGTCTAAGGGTGTTTTTGTTAAATTTAGATCAGCTAATGAACAGCCAGCTCAAGTGGCTCAATGTTTTGTTCCTCTTGTCTCTTTTATCATTTTCAATTTTTAATCTGTTATAGTCCAGCAGCAAATGTAAAGAGTTCAAGTCTTCCCCTTGTGTTAGGATTTTGACGAGGAGTGTTTGAAACTGAAATGCATTAAAGTAAATGCAAAAAAAAACAACGACCGCATTAGATTAAGAACTTCAAAAGAAATTACTGTGTCTGTGCTTGGGAAATTTAATTTCAAATAATCTGATAACGTTGAAGTTGGTTGAGAATTTCCATCAAGAATTTCCAGCTGCAAGTAGTTTAAGTAGACAAACAGTCAAATGGGGGGTGTGAATACTTTTGCATGACTGTGTTTGTGCATTGAACCATTATAGAGTGAACAGCATTACAACACATTTATGAATGCTGCGTGTGAAGAAGGAGGTAGGGCTGAAACAGATCAGAACTTAACAGGACTTTAGAAATGGTGGCCAGTAACAGAACAGAAAATTCGCTACTACCAAGACTATGAATCTGTGAATGAATACATCATAAGGCTCTTTATAGTGCAGAAGTAGTAATAAAGGATAAATGCAGAAGGTACTGGCTGCAGATCACTTATGCATCCCTGAGCAGATGACCAGTCAAAAGAAGGGGAATTTATTGGTTGTGACTGATCAGAAATGAGTCTAGTATAAAGTAGACCTAGATTTTAGACCCCTTTCCCTGCAGGGCACCTAATGACCCACAGCTTTTATCCCCCCCATTTCTGTCTCTGGCTTTTCCTGCTGGACTGCGAGCAAGATTTGGGTGGGTGGAGCCATGGAGGTGGCTCTCTGTGGTTGGTCACTGCGGACCCATGGGGGCAGCATGGAGGTAGCGACCGAGCCAGTGGTGTAACAAAGCACATTGAGACCTGCGTGTGATGAGAAGGAGGAGGGTAGAGCGTAGATATTTAATGTGTCCTCCGCCCGAGGCTAGCCGCATGCTTTTTGCACTCACTCATTCAGCCACAAAATACTAATGAAGATTCTGTGTCTATACAAATAAACTGTAACGACCTTCAATGCATTGAAAACTTAGAACAAATTTGATTCATGTTGCCATAACTAATTATTATAACAGTGGTATTATGTCCCTTATTCATTAACCCAACACATGAAAAGTACAGGATATTTATCAAGGGGAAGGCGATTGACAGAAAACTGAAAGGAATTTTTATTTTGCCCCTTTTATTCTGGTGTATCTAAATAAAATTCTTGTTTGTGAATACAGAAGCAGTTGTTCTGCAGAGGGCGCAGAGGTTGGTTACAAAACTTTGATAAACACAGAAGAAAACATTGACATCTACATGAACTGACAGGTTGGGCATGTTTTTCGGAATGACAGAAAATAATTTTCGACCTACAGATGCTTTTAAAGTAAAATGGCCAATCAAATCAGGGCCATAACTTTAAGGTAATTTAATTGATAACAGTTTTTAGAAGTGTTCGATTTGAAGCATGGTCGTGGAATAGGACTAAGGTCATACACAGAGAAACAGAATTGGACTCACAGATCAGATTTCAGGAATAGGCCAGAGAAAACAGGGTCGAGGCAGAAATATCAGGACATATCTCAGAGCAAGATGAAGATCAATGTGGTAAAAGGCAAGGGAATCAAAAACAACAATTTGATCAGGGTAGACTAGAAAGGAATGCTGGATATTTACCAATGCTATGTCTTTCAAAAAATCTGCATGGCCTGAGCTTGATTGCACTGCAGAGCAGCAGCGCGCAGGTGCGTCAAATGAGATGGATTGCAGAGCAAGAGAGTGGTGGAAGACAACTGAGCAGGCCAGAGCCTCAACAGAAACAACAAGAGCCAATAAATTGCATAACTATTACCACATCTGGATGAAAGGTTCTGTCATAAGGAGAATTGCTCAGTATCAGCTTTGTCTTGATGTTGAATTTAGCTAGCTCAGAGTACCATTATATATCTTTTATTCATCCTCTTCGGCATTAAAATAGCAACATACACAAAGAAGACATGGAATCCACTCCTCCTCAATCCACCCCCCTCCCCCGCACACACAGATACACACAAACAGACGCACATTAAATATCACTCCATTCTGTATTAGAAAATTGGATTGCTTTCCCATATAACCAGATTATAACCAGTCTCTGCCTCACACCAGGGCCTGTTTCACTTAATAAAGCAGTGCAGTGTAATGTTGGTGTGTAAACAGAAAAAGAAAGAAACTATCACATGATCATAAATCAGCCTTTTGTATATAGTTTCAAAGAAACATGACTAAGCCAAGCTAAAGGTGAACAAGCTACACCGCTCTGTTCCAGGCAGTGAGAGGATTAGAAATCCATTGAATGAAACAAATCTGTATGAATTAGGAGTATAAAAGTCTATACATTCCTGTGTTTTCTTTGGGCAGCTACATGATAACAAACACTGAGAACAAAAATTGAATCTGAAGTGGTAATCTACAGAAAATCAAAATTTATTTAAGCTACTTTTATTTGCATTTTTAGGGAACAATATTTAGGGTATATAACTTGCAAGCATGTAACAAAGTTTGAAAACCATAAAACAGTACTGTTGGTTGGCTAAGAAAATAAATGTGTTGCCAGTATTCCAATTTCGGCTTTTGAATTACTATTGCAGTAATTATGAAGTTGGTCTTACAACATGACAGAGAGAAAGATCATTCTGCATAGTCACTTGAAATAGTAAGGAGCATATTCTGGGGAAGAACATTAATGTCTGAGGGTTGTATTGAATATTGTTCACCACCAAAAATTAATCACATGCAAAACTTAATTTTTTTACATTTAGGCTAAATATCTACACCAGGCGTTTCCAATCCTGGTCCTCGCGAGATTCTGTCCTGCAGGTTTTTGATGCAACCCTGATTCGACACACCTGAAGCAAATAATTGGATCGTTACCAGGCTTTTTCCAAAGTTGTGTGAGTGCTGAATCATTTGATGCAGCTGTGTCCTAGAGGAGAAAGGGAAATTAAAGACTTAATCATAGGGGGTTAGAATAGGGAGCAGTTTTATGGCTCTATCTAGTGGCTGACTGCGGTACAAAACATAGGCCCGTTTCTTGTCTCTATTAGCAGTACTGTACATAAAAGTGTAATTTGATTGTATTTAGTCAATTTTTTTAAATAAATATTTAAATTAGAATAATATTTTTTGTCAAAACAGTCCATTTTTGTTCATTTCATTCCTGTTTCTCATGGAAGTGTCGAGTTGCTTGGCCTGCACAACATAGGACCAAGAATCCTAGAGACCACCTACTCTTTATCAGAGGTTTCATGTGAAGAAAATGTCAAACACCTTTATAATAGATAAATAATGATTTCTGAGTCCAAATCATCATATTGGCCAAGCATTGCAAAAGAAAAAGAAAAAAGTTCCCCTATGTTAATAAAACATGTGTAAGGCGGCTGGTGGGGCTGAACTGTGTGCCTCTCTCTTCAGTGGATCCTTTAACCATTAATCATTTATTATTTGTAGACCACACTCTCTCAAGTGGGGGGGACAGCAACCACCAGAGAGAATCTCCACCACGTGAGACGTAGAGATAAACCCAGAGGTTTCAGCACCAGGGAGCTATCCGTGGTTCTGAATCCTCATGAAGTGAGATTAGAGGCTTCCCGGATGATAAGCAATCCCACTAAGGAGGACAATTATTTTCAGGAATATTTCAAGGTAAGAGAGAAGTAAAGAAAACTGTTTTGAGGATGCTGCCTGCTCATGAAGCCGCCAAGATCTACCACACCAACTACGTGCGCAACGCCCGGGCCTTGGGCGTCATGTGGCAGGTGTTCACCATCACCTTCGCGGTCATCACGGTGGTGGTATTCATTCAGCCCTACTGGATTGGGGACAGCGTGAACACGCCGCAGGCCGGCTACTTTGGGCTCTTTCACTACTGCATCGGAAACGCGCTCACCTCGGAGCTGACCTGCAAAGGGAGCGCGCTGGACTTCGGCTCCATCCCGTCCGGGGCCTTCAAAACGGCCATGTTCTTCGTGGGGATCTCCATGTTGCTGATCGTGGGCAGCATCGTGTGCTTCAGCCTCTTCTTCTTTTGCAACGCGGGGAGCGTGTACAAGATCTGCGCTTGGACGCAGCTGGCCTCCAGTAAGCATTGGATTAGTGCTTGTCTGCATGATGGAATTACTGATGTTAGAAACAGCTGAAAGCATGGAAATGTTTGGAGTTGTTGTAGGTAGGGAACATCAAACTGTGGCACACATGATCAATATGTGTTTGTGTTTAAGCATTCAGATCCCTTAAACCTCTTTACACATTTGTTTTGGGAGACCGAAATATATACAGTACATAGCAATTTAAACACTTCCTACAACAATGTTTTGCTCAGTTGTTTATTGTTTTGTTTTTCTAGTTTTGAAAATCTAAAAACAGAAATACTTTTTATTTTTACTTCAAGTGATCAGCCAAATTTAGGTCTGGATTTTGACCGTATACATTTTTAAACATTGATATTCTTTCATTCAGATCATTTCCTTATAGCTCCGGCATACTATTAAGTTTCATAGTAGTTTTCTTGCTAGAAGGTAAATCTGCTCCTCAGTCTTCAACAACTTCAAACAGGGATTTTGCGCAATTTCATTTAAATAAACCTTGCATTTAGTGATGTCTACGGATTTGTCTATTGCCATTTGTGTGTGGAAAAAAATGTGTTTAAAAAAAAAAAAAAACTTAATTATAAACTTCATGTTTAGTTATCATCTGGCTGGAAGTCTTTGTTTAACATATTCCTAAAAGCGAAGATGGGAAAGCAGAAATCTACAAATGGTTTTCTGTGAATAATAGTTGTCTTATCTCCACACATTAATGGTGAACTTAAAGAAATACCATCAATTATTTTATGTGTCTGTCAGCTAAATTACATAGAGAAATTGAAATGACAAGAAAACTGTAATGTTTTAGCCAAAATTTGTAAATTAGTAGCTACCAAAAGAAAGAAATGCTGCTAAAAGCCTCAATGGATAACCAAAGCAAAGTTAAAAAACAAATAGGTTAAACCGAAACAAAATACATCATTAAAGTAACATCTAATGTTGGGATTTGTGGAAAAGCCTGTGATGCATGTTAAGAGGCAGAAGTGTAACATGAGCATTGCTAGGAAACATGATGCAGCTTGTGAACAGATGTACCTGCGAGTGAAAGGATGAGCATGTAACATTACTTTCGCTGTTTAAACCCACCACCACAGGTGCTCTCCCTTCTGCTTTTGTGCATATTTTTTTGCCTTGTATGTTTGTTTTTTTTAGATGCTTAGAGAGTTATGTTTTGTAAGTTTGAAATTAGACTAGTTTATTTTTAAAATACCATTAGAGGACCAACATTAAAGCTGGCACTGGGGTAAGGTTAACACACAAACCAGTGTTGTTAGAAGTGTTGATGATCTGCCTATAAAATATGGACTGAATACATTAAACATCGCTACATTTAAGGCAGACCAACGTAAATTAAGCCTTCTCATTTAGCGATTATCACTCTAAAATGTAAATTAAACTTCTTATTATGAAGAAACAAGGTCAGCTGAGCCCTATTGTGTGTGTTAAAGTGTTTGCAAGTTTTAGAAAGTAAGATCTTGGAGTCTTGTTTCATCTTGAAGTAAGACTGCCTGTCTGAAGTTTTAATAATAGATGGATTGGCTTCCCTTTCTGTGCTTCAAAGTTGCTAAACAACTCAATATTGATGGTGTTTGTGTGTTGGTCTATTTTACCTTTTGGTTGCCGTTTTCTTAGTAGCTCTGGAGAAAGTGATTTACAATCCTGCTTGTAGCAGAAGCATTCCTTTGGTTATCAAATATATATCAAAAAGAGCTCAAAGAGAAGTTGAAAGTTGAACATTGATTTTCAAGTCTTGCCACAGGCCTTTTGTAGCTTTACTTTGACTTGGCTATGAACATGTTTTGTTGAGCTTGGAAATTCCACCCCTCTCTAAGGTACATGCATGGTGATCGGCTGCATGATCTACCCTGATGGCTGGGACTCGGAGGAAGTGAAGCGCATGTGTGGTCAGCGGACTGACAAGTACACCCTGGGTAACTGCACAGTGCGCTGGGCCTACATCCTGGCCATCATCAGCATCATGGACTCGCTCATCCTCTCCTTTCTGGCCTTCAGCCTGGGTAGCCGGCAGGACAAGCTGCTGCCGGAGGACTTCCAGGTGGAGGAGAAGGGTAAGACGATAAAGACACGGTGGGAGAATACTAAAAAAAGAAACGTAAGGCTTAAGGGATTTTAAATATTGGGGAAGAAGCCAAGAAGAAATCATTTAAAAGGGTTTAGGTGGCTGTAACAGAATTAGTTTATTTTGCACTGACAGGAAATTATGAATTATGAAATTTTGTACAAATGTACCAGCAGTAGCAGGTGGCATAGCTGGTGGGATCACAAATTGATCAGCCTGGTGCAGGTAGTTGCCAGAGTATCCGACAGTCAGTAAAACTAGAGACAGAAGGTCTTAGGCATATTGAAAAGAACCCCGAACCTGATATAGTTTAACAGGCGTCACGTTTTTATTGGAACGAGGATGTGCCGTGTGGCTGACCCAAGATATTCTTTGTACAACATGTTCAAGTGAAATATCAGTCACATGCTTTAGTCAATGTGACCCGTATGAAACCTAACCAACAACTGGTAATGATCACTAGTTTTCTTTAGGCATCTTCCTTCGACTGTGACTTTGGTTCACTCCTTGTGATATTGTTCCGTCACATGCATCTGCCTTTTATGTCCATTGGTTCAGCGCACTGTATTTGCAACGATTATACCTAAGTCATTTACATACAAATCAAGAGCTCTGTGCACCAAAAACAAAAAACATTTGTTTCTAGAAACTTGGTCTAATTATTGTCTTGTGCTACATAAATGCGACAAGGAGGTAAGGTGCATTTTTTGTACATTTTTATAAATGATGAAACTCCTGAACCATTGACTTATTTGCACTAATCCGAACTGACACATCCTATTTTTTTTTTCTTTTTACAACAGATAATGCGTAACTCACTGTTGGACACAGTGAGGAGGTGCAACCAACTCAACAAAAATGAAACTCCAAAGACTAATAATTACCATTGGTGACTTCAGTGCAGCCCTGCTCTTTGTAATGAGGATTGTATTCTAAGGGATTGGTATCCAACTGTATGCCAGCTGATGTGAACAATCAACATTTTAACCATGGAGTTCCAATTTAAGTCAAAATTACTCATTATTCAGGTGGATTACAATTTTAAATGGTTCACATTCAACCAAGTTTATTTCTGATAGAACAAAATCTTTTTAAATTGTAGTAAAAACAGTGTCTGAATCTTAAATATTTAAATCAGTTACAATAATCCTGCCTTTAGCCAATTTTTTATTATTATACACAATTCAAATAAAATTTTGAAGATTTCTCATCAGTGATGAGTTGAGAGTCTGAGGATAGATGGTCTCCTTGCAAACAACTGGACTTGAAGCTCTTTCCACAGATTTTATTTTTTAATCAGATCCAAGAGTAAATTCAGTCTGGTTCTAATGCTTTTTTAATTTGTTCACATTCTGTCACGTAAAAACCACAAATATCTCTTTTAAAGATGGTATGAGGCAAAGTCAAACAACTGAAGTGGGAGATTTGTACGATGTTCGAGTCTTTCTACAAATAACAGAAATGGAAATTTAGCAGTTTTTAGTCTTTATTCTGACACCCCTACATAAAATTAAGAGATACAAACCAAGTTAATGATCGGTAATTCATGTTAATCTGTAATTTAAACTTTTAAATATCTCCAGCTGTTGTTTGAAGACCTCAGTTTTGTGAAGAAAAATAAATAAAAAACATCATGGAGAGCTAAGAAGCGGAGAAGTCCTGGAGATAGCTTAAATTTAAAGCAGAGTTAAGCTAGTTGAATGTAGATGCTAGTTAAACAAGAACCAGTGAGGTTCTGATTGGCCAGGCTGGGAAGATTAAAGAGTAATAAGAAGAAGCCAAAAGGTCCATGGAAACTCAGGGGAGCCTGCAAAGATCCACAGCTCTGGTGGATAAATTTGTTGAAAGGATTTGGTTTTTCGCTCTACAAATTTGGCCTTCATGAAAAGACTGTCAAGAAGAAATTTGTTGTTAGAAGGAATAATTTTCTTCCTCTACTCATCTTTTCTAGATGTTTGAAGCTGGAAAATCTTGCAGCAAAACGCAGGTTTACAAGGTATAGGTATACAGATACACACCATGTTATTTTTTTATGCGACATGATTTAAAAACAAATGTAGGTATTTTTGCAGTTTTACAAAAATCTGATAAACTTAAGCAGCATTTTAAAACATTGTGATTAAGCCGGCGTTAAGATCTTTAAACCCTTTAATTCATGAGACAAGCAAATTTGGAAAAGTGTTTATTCTTATAATCTACAGGAAGAAATTAAGATGGAAGACATGGACATCAGAAATCCCCAATATCAAATGTATGACAACTGTAAAGAAAGTCCAAACAATGAAACTATCGGTAATTAGAACAATCTTTTGTTACACCAGCACATTCATGGGAAAATGAAAGTCCTGCACAGTGGGGGCTGATTTCTTTCCTTCTGATCACAAACTTAATGGATTTTTTTTTTTTAACCCTTCAGATAAAGCCTGTTATTCACTGCCTATTCAGAACCTGCATTAAGCCAAACTCTTTGGTTCAATGTACTGTACACTGGATGATATCTGTGAGGGATTTCATTAAACTGCCCAAGTATACCAGTGTTTATGAGACATTCTCTGTTCACCAACATATCAAACTGCTGTAATAAAATGCTCAACAAGTCATAATCTTGAAAATGCCTAAAATAAATCTGGGTTTCATACTAAAACTGTAATTGATGCACACCGCCTTGAATGTTTGTTTCTCAATCTTGTAGAGCCGTTTGTGTAAAAACTTACAGGCACACTGCTTTTGTTCCTTCTTGATGATGAAGACAACAAATATTTAGGATACTAGTAGAGAGAGATCGCCGGTTACTTTTTAACAAGACCTGTGTGTAGGAATAAACAAAACACAATGTTTTAGGTCAAAGGTTTAAAAACCGCCACAAGATAATTGGCAAAGATTTGGCTCCAAAGTGAACTATACAACACTCTAGCTTTGATGGCTTAATGTTTCATATGGCATCTTCCGCTTCCTTTTTTGTAGTACAAGTGCAAATTTCAGTCCTTGAAGAGAAAAATGTGCATCTGGACTGAGATAAACAGGAAATTAAATGCAAGTTTATTCTAAGTACAAGGATTGAGCATTACAGAAGGGTTTCCAATAATGGAATCCATAACAGGACAACTAGACAGTTTTCCGCCCATCGTCTGGATGTGAGCAGGCATTATGAGGATCTTGGATATGAATGTGTTTTGCTGGCTATGTTTTTTCACAATATAAAAAATGGTAGGGGTGTGCAGGCTTTAGGAGGCGAGCCATGGGTGGGAGAGGCACTGGGCCGCTGTGGCCCTCCTTTCAGGCACCAGGTCCAGCATGGGCAGCAGGAAGCTGCTGAAACAGTGGGCCTCCTCTTTGGACCACTCGTACTTCTCAACCAGGACGTCGAACAGACCCCAAGGCTTCAGCTTGGTGATGTGCCGCAGGTCGCCTGGGAGAAACATGTTCGATACGTCTGATTACATAGCTTGATCTCAGTCTACCCTCAAATAGCTGCACTTCATTTCATTTGCAGGTTATGCCCTGAACCCAGCAGATGGCTGCTCCCTCGAGGCATCACATGTCTAGCCCGAAATAGCATCTTTTCACCAAATACCTGAGCATATTTCAAAGTGAGATGGGAAGTAGCCGCAGCAGGTGGCAGGAAGGCAGGCATGTTTACCTTTCTTGGTGAAAAACTCCTTGGAGTATTTGCCACCAGCGATCAGCTTCCGAGGTACCTTGCCAAGCAGCTCAATGATGAGAGCTATGTGATCTGCAGGAAGCAGAAACATTGTAAAGAACCAGGGACGACCGCAGAAAAGTGAAGCAAATGTGACGAGAAAAAAATCCGCAATACAGCTCTTAGAAAAAGCAGCATTTGATCTTTTTCCAAACTGTGCTACAGCCACAAGCAAATTACAATAAAATATAGGGAAGTTTGTTGTTGTGAAAAAAGAAAAGCCAAGTCTCACATCATTTCTTCCATTACCAAATGTAGTACATTAATGCCACATTTATATTTCAAATGATTAATTAAATCACATATCCATTTTATTTTATTTTTTTACAGAAAGTCTCTCTGAACATGTTATTAAAACTAACCTTCATCTCTGGAGTAGTCCTCTCCAGAGTGCGGTTCAAACAGATAATCTCCGGTGGCGAGCTCGAAGGCCTAAAAAAAAACACATAAAAAACAACAAACACACATCACACCCAACATTAAGGATAAATTGATTATAGTTAAGTGTAGAGAGTTTATTTTATTTTGTTTTTTTTCTGCCTTTATGAGTCTAATGTATTCCAGCTAAAAGGCAATGATTTAATCACTCTTTCAACATGATAGACATTTGCAGTTACAAAATCCCCTTATAAATAATACAAAGTCTTAAAATCACCATTTGCACAAATACATTTTCAATATGATAAGTGAAAGTGAAATACTTTTTAGCATCTTTAAGTTAATTAATCTGTGAAGAAAAGTTGAAAGACTATGTGCAGAATAACTTCCTGCTTCTCTAAAACTATAAATGTCAATCCTAGAAAACTGGACTGAGATTGACAGAACAAGTTACCAAACCTTTACAGCAATATTGACTTTAAAGGCTTTTGTATGCTTCTTTATCAAGACTGCAGTAACAGGACCTATCAAACGTGTAGCCGGACTGTGTTTGTATTTCACCATGCAGGCTGTACTCCAGATGTCGGCTGGAGTGCTGTAACCGGCTCCAATCAAAACTTCAAGTGAACGGTATTGTCGTGTCTGGATGTCGTCTGTAAAATGTTTTTGCTGCAGAAACAATGGTGAGGGGTTAGTTAGATTCACAGAACCCAAAATGAACAAATAAATCACAAGATGAAAACAACGCAGAACACTTAAGATCCACAGACATTTCTCAGGAGGGGTTGGACCTACAGGGCCCCACCCACTAACATCTACAAGCAGCTGAGTTGTTGCTGACGGATGCGGGTTTTTTTTTTCCTTCAACTTACTACCCAGCAGGCATTGCCCAGGTCTGCGATCTTGACCTGCAGCTTGTTGGCCTTCAGAGGATCCAAGGGGTTCACCAACATACTGCCTGTTGAATCTGGAAAAGAAGGGAAACGGACAAAAGCAGATGAGAGGCTGGCACTGAGTCATCTTTAACACCTCTGATTACATGAAACAGGTCCGTCCATTTTACAGACCGCCACTTCGCTGCAATGTGTTTACAGTTTGCAGATTGTTCTCAGAGTGTAGAACCATAATATTTCAGTTTTTTTAGTTGCACATTTAACTACGACCTGCTACAGTATTTATGCAACCAACGATTTTTTTTTACGTAAAATTCAAAAATACAGCATATTTCATGGTACCTTATTTTGACATTGATGTTATTTATTCAACCATACTCAAAACATTTTAAATGTTTAATATAACAGATATATTTTCAAAAAAAAAAAAGAGTGCACAAATCAGTTCAATTTTTTTGTAAACATCCTAAGGGCAGTAATTACATTAAAAGAGGAAACCAATATTTTTTCCTGTAACTAACCACTCTGGCCGTCCTCTTCCTCACTCCCCTTGTTTTCTTCATGAGCGTCAACATGCTCAGTCTTCTTCTGCTCTCCTTTACCGCCGTTTTGCTCCGCTGTGGCATCTGAGCCGACTGAGGCGGCGGGCTGCTGCAGGGTGGGGTCGGGTTCTCCGGTTGAGGGATCGCTGGTTTTATCCTCCTCGTTATTTAGAGCATCTCGAGTCTCTACGTTGCTTTCTGGTCGGTTTGCGTTCTGTTGGTCCTCCCGTTCCTCTGCAGACTGCTTGGTCCCTTGTGTTTTTGAGCAGTCCTTGCTCTCCGGTATAGAGGAATGGCCGTTGCAGTTGATTTCCATTCGGTTCTCCACCTCGGCTGCTCCCGCTTGCTGCTGACCTATTTGAGGGGGCTGCTTGTCAGGAGTGGAGTCTGCAGCGAAAAGAGAGGCTAGGTTCACACATCAGTTTAAATATTTTCACGGTTATACTATATGACAGAGCATCATGTCCCAAATAACTCTGAAGAGGAAAAACTATAAATAATTCTTAAACTTCTACAAGAATAAAAACAGTGCTATAGATTTCTATTAAGCGCCATTTTGTGCAATACCACTAATTAATCTTCAGGAGCAAATTGAGTCTGCCTGTTTGCAATTTTATCTAAATATAAAGTCAGTTTTCTGTGTAGGTGTCTTAGAGAACAGACATGAATGAACAGCATCATACTAATAGCACTAATACGAAGCAGCAAAGGAGTACATGGTAAGTAGAGTAGCAATCCTAAAACGAAGAGACTGCAAAAGACTTGATACAGGGATCGAGTTTGAGCTAACCCTGAACTAAGTCTCTTGGCTCTCAATCGATTTTTGTTGAGTATTCTAAGAAGTAAAAGGGAACCGTTTAACATAACTTTGAATGGATAGACTACAGCTGCAATGGGAAAGGAACAAAGAAAAAAAGCTGGATTTGCAAAGATTTCCCCCCACAGAATAAAATACAAAAATCAGAGACAGTGGTATAGACAGAAAGTGAAAGTGTATTACGTTCATCAGTGATTCTAATTACAATTGTTCCCCGATGCTCTAGAAGTCTCTCGTTACCTATAAAGCTGAGCAGATCCGTTTCTGACATCTGAATTCTTCATAGGGGCCCAATGTTAAAAGACGAGACCAGATTCAAACCCATTATTCACCTGTGCTCGTATGGTTAGCGACGTCTTGCAGTGTGGATGAAATGGGGACAGTAGTTGAGGACGTGTCTTCATTAGTCTCAGTCTCGTCATCGTCATCATCTTCCTCTGCTCCGTCAGGCGGAGCTCCCCCCTCCATCTCCTGAATCCTCTTCTCAAGTAGTTCTGCCTGCTTCTTCTGCTTTTTCTTCATCTTCTTCTTTTTGTTCTTTGACATTTTGGCCATCTAGGAAAACCAAACATTGCATTTCAAAAACATCATTAATTCTAAAGTCCTGAAAATTTGTTAGTTCATTAGATAAGGAAGATCTAAAAAAGTAGAGAACTTACAGTTTTAGGTGCTGGAGCTGTACTCACTGTAAAAGAAGGGAAATACCAAAAGGTGATAATGCTAAATGATATGCAGCACATTCATAATCTCCATTACTTCATGCTCATACCAAACTGCCAAAATCTGTTTTTTCACTTTTACACATCCTTTCTGTTTGCCCCCTCTTGTCCACACCCAACCCAGCGAACTTTTCGTCCCCCTCTGTATGCAAATCATTTTATGTCGGTTGTCGTGGGCGTATTTGATTTAGGTGTTCAACTAGCATCAGCTTCACTCTGACAGCTTAAGTTCCGGTTTAGTTTTTTTTCCAGCATGGCTGGAGGATTTGGATAGTTTTGAGTAGATTCATAAAGTACATTTATCAGTAGAACTCAGAAAGTAGATAAAGTGTGTTTTGCTGCATCTATTGGTGCAAAACACTACTTAACCCCCCTCTGTACGCTCTGCTCCGATGCAGTGGGTGAGCATTTCATCGACTCCTTCTGATCCAGTATTTATTGATGGCATTTGAAAACTGAAAACAAAAAGATTTTCCAGCTCCTCAGTCACTATTCAGACGATCCGATCTTTCACTGTCACGGTCTTTTAAACCCCATCTTTATCATGTCAAAACATGACATATACTGCAATAGGAGGGGTTTCACAAGGTGTGTTTTGTGGACCTCCTGCAAAACATGTGACCGTGCATCGCGAGTTCAGCTTCGCCACAACCATTCTGGGACCTGGAGGTTACATCCGTTTTCCTAACAAAGTGCTTCTGTAGAGGCACCAAGCTTAGCGGGAGTCTCATAAATTTCTCAGAATGAGCTGATAACAACCGTAACCAATCCAGGGTTGACTCAAAGTGAGACACAGCTAAGCTTGTCGCTTTTATTAGAAACAGAAGTACACACACCCTCACATCCCTACAAACCACGACATATACAGTACTTTATATTTGTTATTTGCATTGTGAGACAGACAAACAAAAAGACTTTAAAAAAATAAAACATTTAGATGCCTCCCTTCCATCTTTACAGAATAATACGGCTGAATCTCTTCTCTACATGTTATATCGCTCTGCAGACACCAGTGTGTTAGGGTTGCATCTAAAACAGACTAGACGCCAGCTTCGGGGAAATGGAGTTGGGCACTTTGAGTTTATTGCTTAAAAAAACCCAATATATAAACATCAAAGCTTAAATGTCACCAAAATGTACAAAGGTTATAAAAACTTTACACAAGGCACAGTATTTGCTATTTAGGCCATCTGTTTAAGGATCCAAATATTGGACAATAATACAAATCTTTGTTAAAATATGACGCATGTTGTAGTTACCTGCAGATCCAGATGGAGGTGGCGCTCCGGACTTCTGCCATTGTGTAGCCTCAGCGGCCATCTTCTTAATGTAGGGCTCGTTGACAGTCAGCAGAATGTTTTCAGGTTTAATGTCTGTATGTATGATCTTACATCTGGTGTGAAGGTAGTCTAGGCCCTGCAGAACCTACAGAAGAGTCGGATTATAAAAGGAAACTCTTCTGGGTTGAATATGCTGCTTAGGTAAACAGGTCAGGTTTCTAAATGCTGGATGTTTTTAAAACGATACATTTACACCTCAACCACATTTTCCTTTGCAGTGCTCTACCTGTCGTATGATGCTTTTCACACAAGGTTGGGGCAAGCCTTGATAGTTCGATTTTATAATCCACTTCAGGAGGTGGTAGCCAAGGACCTCAAAGACCATACATATGTCTGAAGATATCAAAGTCAAGGAAATGTCTGGTACATTAAAAGTTGGTACAGTAACAAGAAAAAACTCATTCCTAGGCCTGTCGCAATAAACGATAAATCAATGAATCGTACCATAATTAAAACGAGTTCGATCATTTTCACTTATCGGCTTTATCGTTTTTAGCCTTTTCCTAATTCGACACTGATGACAAAAAGACTCGACTCCGGTGCTCTCCACTCGCCCCTCCCTTTCTCAGCGTGGGGAGGAGTTAACAAATAAATCAGGGCGGTGCGCTATTTTGTACTTCTCCAGCGTTTTAGCTCAATGCTTAAGAAACACTAGCTGATATCAGGACAAACCTCAAAATAGAACTGCACCAGTGTGGGAGCATTTTAGAGGCGAACTGCTGGATCTTTGCAAGCCGGTGTTCCGTCGAGTCGCGTTTCCCCGTCAGATACTGTTTCCCCTGTGTCTTTTTGCCACGCCGCTACGCTTCTCTCCGCACAGTATGGCTTGAGTTTTGTACAGCCAGGTTTGCCGGCACAGAGCTATCTGAAGGAGCAATAATTGTAAAAGTGTGCTTATGAATCTCAGGTGCGCCCGCTCGCTCAAAGGTCCTCCAACACGCGCTCAACTCTGACAAACTGCTCGCTCAGCTCCCTCTCCTCGCGCTCCGCTCTGTGTCTGCGCTCGCAGCTCTACATTATATGTAAATGAGCCGCGCTCCCAGCTAATCAAAGACTGGCCTTTTTCATCCAATTAGGTAATCCCTTCCAAATACACAAAGTTTATTCCTACTCTCAGACTCACTAACATTTCAGCAGAGCCGCGAGAGCAGACAGAGCCGAGCGCGAGTAGTTTGTCAGAGTTGAGCGCGTGTCAGAGCACCTTTGAGCGAGCGCGCGCACCTGAGAATCATATGCACATGCTCACAATTATTGCTCCTTCAGACATCTCTGTGCCCGCAAAACTGGTGGCACAAAAATCACGCAATGCACACGCGGTAAAACGGTAGCAACGAAGAGCGGAAATACAATCAACTTGTACATGCACCTAAAGAGCAACCATCCAATTCAGTTTTCTCAGCTGGGCAAAAAACAGTCCACTATAAGTGAAGCCATTACTCAACAGGAAACATACAAAAAGGACGGCGCAAAGTGGTGCGCGCTCACAGACAGTGTAGCTAGTTTGCTTAATTGCTACAGAAATGCTGCCCTTTAATATTATTGAAAAGCCGTCATTTCGAAAAATGTTGCAAACGTTTGACAGACAGTACGAAATCCCCAGGAAAACATACATATCACAAACGGCGATTGGCCTACATCACCTTTTTGGTTTTTATTTTGTTAGCAGACACAGAGTCCATTTATTTATGTTTTTGTTGTTTTGTTTAATTTATGTACCAGTTTCAGATTTAAGTGTTCATTTAAAAAATAAAGTTTATTGATCTTTGACAGGACGTCTTTGCAATATTATGTCATTATCATTATATCAATTTAAAATGGTCTCCAACAATATTATCGTTTATTGCAATAATTTCTGAGACAATTAATCGTTCAGCAAAATTTGTTATCGTGACAGGCCTACTAGTTCCTGATAAAACATCTATAGAGTCAGCTGATTAATATGAAAAAGTTTCCTGAATAAAGGATACGAGTTCCATTCATGCCAGAAATCTTGAAGTCATCTAGCAGCTGCACCACTTTTTCTCTGTTGGGATCTTTGGGATCCGTGTTTCTAACCTGGAAAACACCCAACAGTTACTAATGATGTTGGCACTTTATGAAGGGGAGTAAAAGTACTGTAATAGTGTCATTTTAAACATGAAAGTAAACATTAAGACCAAATCTCTATAAAAAGTGAATGCAAAAAATTTGTAAAACCAATTAAACTTTTCCTGTTTTAGGTCAGTTACAATTTAAAAACGTACTCTGGTCTGATAAAGGACTGGTTTCTTTAATTTGAGATGTTTACATACATTTCCTGAATGTTTTGTAGCCATTTTACAAGTAATCTTTGAGTCAAAACCTTCCACATGCTTCTTGCAATATTTTGCTGGAATCCCTCCAGAGAGACAGCTGTAACTGAGTTGAGCTGTATATTGCATCTTGTTCCTATCGTGTTCACACACTCACTCTTTTTCAGTGCTTCCACGCATTTTGTGTAGGATTCAGATCAGGCCACTGTATAAAAATGACTCATCTCTAAGGCACTTTTTAACTAATTGGACAGTAAGATTATGGTTATTGTCAATTTTTTTATCATCAAAGATGTTTAGAAATTTTCCTCATATTGATTTTCCCCAATGAAGGTGTTCTTAGGCTTGAAAACATTTATTTTCTTCCTTTAAATATTCTTATGTCATTATGGTAAAAACAACTGCATTTTAGTTTTATCAGACAAAAAAACATGCCTTTTCATTTTTCTTTCTATTATGGTTTTAGAGTCATGACATGTTTCCTAATAGATTGGCCTTTCACTCTATTCTGAGGTTTATTCACACATCTTGCACTGAAGCGCGAGATTACAATAGTATCTTTGTAACTACATTTCTGCTATAAAAGATAAATAGATAAGCCTAGATTAAGCGTAATTAACCTAAGACAGGAAAGGTTTATTTAAATTTAATGCGGGACAGTGAGGAAACAGTAATAACATATTTATATACAAAGTATATACTGTAAATATGTTCCTTACAGATTTGAGCAGCTTGATTTCATCCAGAGCCGTTTCTGTGTAATGTTCAGCACTTTTTACAACCTTCATAGCCACGAAGCGCTTCTCCCTTAGAAATCACAAAAACATGTATGAACAATGTATCAAGTAAAAATACAATTATACAAAAAAATGAAGATAACCATTTTTTATTTATTTATAGATAGCTGGAATAAAGCGACACATGCAGCTAAAATGCAGTTGAAACAGATATGACTATTTTGCATGGCTGGTTTTAATACTCATAAGTCAGTTTTCAGTCAACTAAAAAGACCATCACCTTTTTAACCATTTAGGCGCCGGAGTTTTTTCAAGAAAATATTCAATTTTGATATCAAGATTTCAAAAGGCTATAACTTTAAAGTGGTTTGAGATAAAGTAATACTGTCAATGAGAAATTTCTTCAGTATGAACCTAAATTTGGGATAGAAGTAGAATTTTCATGCAATTAGATTATTGTGACATCAACAGGTGGCGAACAAATTGGAAAATGTCAATTGATCATTCAGAAAAAGAGAAATGAAATCAATGAACTCAGAATTTGTCAGATCGTCTCCACAATAATCAACAGGCTCAACAAAATTTCGGATCCACGTTTGATAGTCCTCCTCTTTTTTTCCAAGAGCGGCCAGCCATTATCATCACCGCCGTGATTTACGGTGCGGCAGTGAACGCCACCATTAGCGGTGTTTTTTTAACCGCAGCTTCTCCAGCGTCTGCCACGAAACCGCGGTTTTTTTCATCCCACTATATTTACCCCTTTTTGCAGTGTTATGAGCCCCTCTGCCACCCCGACCACGTCCCCTGCTTGGCGTTTGCAGGATGGTTCCCCCCCGGCCACTTGTCGCTAGTAAAAGTAAAAACCCTCTCTCGCTCTGCTGTTACCACGTTACGCGCCACTGCTTTGCCGCCGCGACTCTGCGCGGGAGGGTGTTTTTCAAACTCTTTTTACTCAAAAACTTTTAATAGAACCACGTCCACAAATGCTGCTCAGATTACAGGCACATGTGTCCCCTAACTCCTGGTAAAAAGTAGTAACAAGATTCGACATCACATATATAGATAAACCCTGTTTTATATAGCAATGTTGCTTGTCACAATTTTGCGACTTTGGCGCTTAGAGGGTTAACATAAGTTCGATGAATAAACGCTTCTGAACACTTGAGAGCTCAATCTCCAAAATGGCTGTTGCCAAAAATCAGACCGAGGGAAAGACGCAGGTATAAAGTTTTTATGGTTTGTTTCTCGTTAACCTAGAAACATACCGTTCAATCCTACTTATGTTTTCTACTTGCAACCAGAGCATGCTCAGCTTGGGTGTAGCATAATTGCCATATCTGAAGCCCTAATTTCCTTAAGAAGCACTGAACCGAAGGTAGGTGGCAGAAAGGCCGCCTGCTGCAGTTTGTAGTTTCTGCACTGCGGGCTAAGCTCAATCCAATATGCCGAATACATTTTTTTGCACTGAATTTTAAACAACCATTTACAAATAGAATCTAAAACTTTTCTAATATGCAGCGTACAAGGTGATCAACGTGTTCAAATGTTTTCCCCCCATTTTCTTAAAAAAATAAAATCATCTATATTTAAAAGAAGCAATATCAGTGAGACAGGTTTGAAATGATGAACTTACTGGATGTCCCAGGCTAGCCACACAGTGGAGAAGTGACCCCAACCCAGTTTACGGATCACATGGTATCTTCCATTGAACAGGTCACCGATCTTCACATGATGATATCCTCCTGACCAAGTAGATGTGCAAACAGGAATTGACAAGGAATAATAGTAATAATAATAAACAGGAATTGACAAGGACAGGCCAGAAGTTTGAAAAGAAGGACAAACAAAAATAAGGCAGGAAACAAGTTTGGAACCACAGAAAGAAACATGGAAAGTAGAAAGAGCATAAAGACAAAAGGCATGAATAAAAAGGGATTTGAGGAGAAAGGAAGGACACAAAAGGAGTGATAAATCTGTGATTGACCATTTCATCGGTCCAGCAGCTTTACTGACAAAAAAACATTTAAATCCATCTTGACCAAAACTGTTTCCTAAGAGTAGATTTTGTTACATGGATGCTTATGCAATTTGTAAAGAACAAACCAGGCCCTACCTCTGCAGTAGTCATTGGGATCCTCCTGCTCGTCGTCATCTGAGCCCAAGATTTCCTCATCCTGCTCTGGGAGGGGAGAGTCTGCTTGGCCCTGCTGAGAGGCCCCTCCGCGCCCATGAGGCTCTGGTCTGATCGGACAACAACAAACGCATGTGGTGTTGAGTATTTGGAGAATATCACTGGAAAGTCTGAACAATCAGTAATAAAAAAAATGCATTACAATAATAAAACTACAGATGTATATGAAAAAAAACACACCAGAAAAACCCAGCTGACCTTTTATTATAAATACCAATGAGACATTAAGCGCAACTCACCCCCAAAAAAAAAAGATTTTAATCATATTTATATTTGATGCATTAAACATCTTTAAGAAGCCCCTCCCCTTTCTAAAACTTAATGGCAACTCAAGATACTGACAGGCAGTTCTGCCAGTTGTTTGCTAATTACTGCTGCTCCTAGTCTGCTGGATGTCTAACACGGCAGATTCAACAATTACTCAAATCTGCAAAATTTAATCAAGGCAACACTTCAGAAATGTTTCTGATGTTCAGACACAACCCTAATGCTGAAGAAAAAAGTTTAAAAAAAAGTATACTGTAAGATTTCCATGGGGCTGATAGAAAGTTAGAACTAAAGCGGAATTTTGTGAATGCCGTTTCCAGAGTGGGACATTCAACTTGAGGACCATAAAAATGATACATTTTAAACCACTTTAAAAGTCATGATTAAAGAAAACAAACACTTATTTGAATATTTGTTATTAAGGTCTTTGTTACCATGTTAAAGACCTTATGAGAGACATTGAATATTCTTTATTAAGCTGGGACACAGAGATAAACAAAACAGAAGCTAAGAAGGGACAATGGTAATTTACTCAAAATTGATTGAAAAATCTGCTTAATTGCACTCCTGTATACAAGACTGGAGTCCAAGACCTCAATATGAAGTCTATGGTCTGTCGTATCCAAGTCTTAAGTCCTTGTTCAGACATTTTAATGTTCAGACATTTTAATTCTTTATTCTTTAGTATTTAATATTTCTACGACGGCCACCAAAAGCACACCATCATACATCTTGTGCCAAGTTACAAAGAAACTCAACGACCTTGTGGATGAAGAAAAGTCCTGACTCTTCTCAGTCAGGAAATACTGTCAACGATAGTGGGTGTGAGGGGGGGGGGGGTTGTCCTTTCACAGGAGGACAGCACACCTCTGCAGGACGGAAGCGAAAGATAAATGATGGCGATACTCTGAAGTGACAGGACTGTTTGAATAAAAAATGACCTCTCCGTTTATCCAGACAAAAAGTAATGGCTGCATTTATCATTTCTTAAACACACAGTCTACATTGTAGCATTTTATTATGAATTAATAAGAAATGGTTAAAACACACCTAAACAAAGATAAACTGAGTGCAGAGTCCTCATAAAGAAGGCAATGTTTATATCACAGCTTTAAGACATTTGATGCCAAAACATCGTGATTACGTGTTTTCCAGGCGAGTTAAGAGATTCTGTCACCTGTTATTTCCGACGCAAGCAGAGCCAGTTCAATGCCCTCGAGTCACAACACAATGCTAAAGATACCTGCATCCTTCATCTTTCTGACTGTTAACGACGTTACAGCTCGTCAGACCACAACATCACCACTCCTACCTGCAAGACGCACGGATGCCCATGGGATGAGAGGTGAGGAAGTGGACCCGTACCCGGGAGTGAAGGTGCTGAAACAGCCTCTCACTCCATCCACAACAAGAGGATAAACATAAAGGAGGTTCAGTAGAGGAAAAAGAGGGAAAAGTAGAGAGGAGGCGGCAAAAGAGATCTGCGCTGGTGAGTCAAGAAGCAATAAAATGTACTGAGAAGACAGGAGAGGAGGAGAGTGGGAACACAGCATGACGTGGTGAGACCAGGACTGCAGGCTTTCACTACACGCTCTGTGACTCCAGCTCACTTTCTGCTCTCTCTCTCTCTGTTACTATCTCTCCTTTGCTCTGTTTGACCGAGAACTCTCCTTGGCTGTCGTCAGCCTCCGGCTCCGCCCCCCTCTCGACAACTGGACGATGATTGGGGGAAAGAACATCGCACTGCATTGCAGGTGAGGTGCGACATTAATGCCCCTCCTGATCTGACCAAACACATTCTCCTTTGCCTCCTGACAGTCAATCATCACCACCACCAACCTAAATCCATGGCCCCTTATTACCTAAAAGAGCACTGAATGCAGAGATCATTGTGCAACTCAGATCCACAGGAAGCACTTAAAACTATGACAGGACCTATCGGAAGTGGTCCTGTTTTACATTTTCAAAATAAATCCTCCACTTTCCATAAAAAAAACAACAAAAAAACAATGCAGTTGTACCTTAAGGAACAACACAAACGGACATTGCAGAAAGCTTTGAAGAATCGTTTGGGATTAAAATATAGGCAGAAACTTGTGCCATTAGAAAATGAATGAATTGCTGAGACTGAATCTGCATATCGTCACTCATCCAGTTTCAAGAAAATTTTGTGGTAGTCAAACATAAATCTGCATTCATTTCTCATCAGTAAAACTTCTTTAAGGTAAATGGTGCCGCGAGTGTCAAAACACAATTATGTATTGTTTATTTTAATTCAACAAGTGCATGTATTAAGTGGAAAGCTTAATTGGAATTAAAAGAGCATTTCATTCAGTTTTGCTAGATAAATTTTTGAACCAATCCATCTCCTTTCAATTTGCAGAGATACAGATTCAGTCTAAACATTTCAGATTCAGTTTCGGATGGCTCTGGTTTCTGCTGATGTTAAAACGCCAACTGTGATCTGGTCCTTCGCTAAAAACAAACAAAAACTGTTTGCAAGAGACCCGACATGGCTACAGGACTATTTTTGTTTGAAATGTTCTAGTTTCTTAAACACATTTTCGATGCATCCATTTTGAAAAGAAAACCACAGCATCACAGACCCTCCAGATTCTTACTACTTCTTTTTATCTCCAAAGTCTGTAGTTTTCCAGACTCATATTTATAAATTAGGTAGACAGGTAGGACTCAACACACACACACAAAAAAGCTTTTTTTGTGTAGGTTTTATTTTTAATGCCACTCCTTGCTGCATTTCTCCAACAATGAGCTTAACAGATTTACAGATTTATCTTAGCTTACAGTGCGAGTCCGCAAAGAAAGTGAACAGTCATTAAATAAAAATTTTAACTTGATGCATTTTAAACTTGGGAGATAAAAAAGGAAAAATTATAGAAAAATCTTCAGCTCTACTTCTAGCATAAAAACCTATGGGCAATATTAACATTAATACAACTGGTGATTTAGTAAAAAACTGTAATGTCTTAATACAGGATCATTACCATTCTAAATAAATCTATGGGATTTATTTATTACACTTTTGTCCATCCTTGCTAACCCAAGAGTTTGATAATTGTGAAAAAAATTAAGATTTCTATTCAAGCATTCTGGCATTAATAATATTAAACACCATATTTACTCTATCTTCACAATACACACACATTTAAAAGGTCGAGGGCAAATGATGGCAATTAATGAGCAGCGCTTTGTTTTTAAAATTGCTGTATGAACGACCTTTCCACTGGCATTATTTTGAGATCTTTGAAATTAATAGTTTTTGCAACAGAAATGTAAACTAAGCCAATCTTCTTCAGGTCTCACAAAAGGTTTCTCAATGAGGAATTGAATAAGTTGCTAACCAGCTTTTTTTGGTAGGTAAAGCTTTAATATTTTCCTTTTGTAGAAAAGAACAACATTTCTCCTTAAAGCCATAAGCTCTGTGGTTGTTTGTGTGCACTTCAGCCTGTTACGCACACACAGGCTATTTGTTAAGAGCAGATGTTGCTTCTCTCTTTGCTTTGACCTCGGTTATAAAGCCTTCCTCTTTTTTGTAAACTTAATCTTTACCAAAACATTAAGCCCCAAAAATTAAAACAAACCGTTTATTCGTTTGCAATCCAGTTTCTAATAATAATGCACCGAGGTAACTGCAACCAGGCAGGGAGAACATTAAAGAAAAAATGCAGGTACAGCAGAAACAAGCAGACGAGCTGCTCTACGACCGCCACAAAGGTAAGAGTAGCCAAAAACTAAAGCACAATTTAGGTTACGGAGGATTTTTTGGCTCATTTCTTTTATGTTTGCGTGATTCAAAAAGAACATAAAAAAGATGCCAAAGCCCTGACAAAGCCGTCCTGCAACCCCAACCTCCGGAAACGTTCCCAACTCTGCAAAATACGCATCTTGACAACAGCGCCTGCTTTTCCAGCAAAGGCATCATTTCCACCCCCTTTAATATCACTCAAGCAGACTAAAGCAATGTCGCTGTCTTGATGATGGAGCCGGGCCACAAAAATGGCTTTCCCCATCTCCTCCCTCCCCCCTCAAATTAAATCAATTTAAAGAAGCCTGAGAAGCATAATCAAGGTGCAATGCACACAAACTTTAAATGAGGGTGGTAGGGAAGTATTTCACATCAGCACTGCAACTCCTGGTGAGGCCTCAAAACAGAGTTATGAAAACATTAAAAAGGTTTTGATCAAATTGATTTCCCCGTTGTCCTCAAACAGCATCGTAGTGGGGGTGGTATTGCGCAACAAAAACAGAGACCGCTAAGTCTGATGAAGGTTTTCTAAGTTCAAGGAAACAACAGCTCTTTGTTAAAAATAGCCAAAACCCAAACAAAGTTTTACCGGATGAAGTCAAATAAATCAGTGCATGTTTCTACCAGAAACGGGGCAGGACAGGGAGAAAGAATTGATGTGAAAGCAGCAGCGTAATATTAAAGCACTATAGAGAGCTGCAGACGAGAAAACAGTTGATGGGTTATGTAATAAACCGTAGCTAGTGTTGGGAGAGAAGCACCACAGATTAAATCAAAACACTCCGAAGAGAAATGGTATTGGTGAAAACTCAGCAATGTTTAGGAAACTCCAAAATCGTCTCCCAAGCTATGAATGCATTGATAAAACAAGAATACAAAGCAGGAGAGTTAGAGGAGCAGTTGATTTTATATTCAAAGGTTGTGGCAAAAGAGTAAAAAATTCATGTAGTTTGAAAAGCTAGAGGCAAAAACCACAGAGCAAACACTGTTTTTCCACACTTATTAGAATATATAGGCAGGTAATCAGATGGTTGGTGAGGCTGCTACCCTAGTAATGCTCCACCAGTAAAACATACATCATCTTAGTAATAAGTCAGGCTCTACTTAAACTAATACCATCATAGCCAGAACAAAAACCAAGTTTCTCATCCAAATCTAGGCATAAAACTACTCACTTGCACGTTAGACCACTGGCAAGTTTCACCACAGCTGTATTGAGGGAAAAGATCCAGTCCAACAGCCACATGACGAGGACAACACAGGAATGCCGGTTTTCTTTCAAATACTGAACAAAAGCCCAAAATTAGGCGATGGAAAACATCTCTGGACTCAGTTGTGACGAGGTCTGCGCCATTTCCCCCTCTGCTCTCTGAATGCACTGTAGCTGCCGAGTCCCTCTCACCACAGCAGGCACAAAAGGAGTGAGTGACACAAGAGTGGGAGGGATGGAGCAGGGGCATGGGATCTTTAGAGGGAGGCTGAATAACATTAGGTTCCTTCCAGCTATTCATAAAGCAGAAAAAGCAACACAAATGAAAAATTCTCAAACAAAAATGAAATGCAATCACCGTTTCAGATGTAAACGATCGCAGCAGGGCGAAATCAGGGACAAAAAGGATACAATACAGCTTCGGAAAGATACCTCAAGACGGTTTCTGGACTGAACGACAAGCTCGACACAGGTGAGCAGTTTCAGTCCTCTGGGTTTTCTAATTATAGTACCTTAAGAAAGCTGACAAAACAGACTGGACCCAGCTTCCATTACATTTCATTTCCGTAGAAACTAGGGATGTGCACTAACACTCAACTTTAGCCATTTTTTTATATTTCGATAAGAAAAACTGGGCCGATATTAACAACCAACCTTAATTTCCAATGTTGGCGGAGGCAGCAAGATGCAGAATATTGTGGGTAAAAATAAAAAGTTCCTAAAGTTTTTTTTTTTCTGGAAAACTGCAGCAAAGAGGAGCTAGGTCTATAAAACAACTTTTAGACACCAATAACAAGCCAAACCTGCAGCATAGCAGAACAATAGCATCTCAGTAAATTACGATTGAAAATTTAACACACTTTAATAATTGAAATCTAAAAAACTAAATGCCCATGTTTTATAGATTACCCTAAGAGATATTTAGTCAGAGTTTTGATTTATTTTGATGAATTATGGCTTGATTCATTTGATGCCATGCCCTAATCCACAATCATACAAAGACTACTGCACTGGTACTGGCCCAGCAAACAGTTTCTGCAAATGCAAATACACTGATGGCAAGTTAAGTGGAATAATAAAAAGGGTGGAAGCAAGAAGGTCCACAAGGCTTAGAAAAGCTTCGAGTACAATGTGAAGTAAAAACCACTCAAGAGTTTGAGGGAGATTTAGAATATGTGGACTCCTGAGCAGAAGACAATCAGAGGTTACTTACCTGATCAGCAAGGACTATTTATTATTGGTCTAAAGTTTACTTATTACATTAAAGTTTGCATTTTGTGTGAAAAACCTTACTTCGCAGAGTCAGATTCTTTGTAACGTTTCAATCCTCCCTGTTGCCAGTAGCAAAGCTAATTTAAATTCAAACGTATGAGCAAACGCTGCCCGAAATACCAATAACTGGTTTGCTCGCCATAATGTCAGTGCGCTTGAATGGCGACCATATTTAACACCTTCGCAGAGAAACAGGCTGATGGGCAGGACTCAATTCCTGCTAGGGCGTGCCAATCGAGACACCTCACCAAATTACTGTTCCGTATGCGGACATATTTGTCAGTACTTTGGCAACTCTGTGTTAAAATCTATTTTGTCGTGTTGTTTCTACAAACTGAATAGTTTTTTCCCACTTAAAGTGTAAAAATTAAAGTCATACTAGTTATACCGTGTGTAACGAATCTAAATCAGTTTGTCTTTAACAACTGAATCCCCGAGATAAGAGTTCAGATACTCCAGAGTTTTCCTGTCATCAATAAAACAAGTGCTCTCTAATCTATCTGCTCGATTCCTTCAGATGAGAAACAAACAAACCAAAAGTTAAACAGGAGTAAAGGCGCAGTTTTCTGTTTACTTTTTGCCAGGTTTCCTCGGCCTTGTTCTCTTCTTCCTGGCTTGGATCGCGAGAACTAAAGAAAAAGGCAGAAAGAAAGCAGGTTTGGGACAAACGACCAACAACTTAGCTGCGTTTGTGTGACATAGATAACACGACTCCTCACTCGTTTCTATCTGTTAATCTCGATATCAGTCAAAAACAAAACACATTGACTCGTGTGAGGCTTTAAAGAAAACAGAAACAAACGGCTTAACCGTAAAACTGTTGTTACGTTGTTAAGCGGTTCGTTTTAATTCGGCTGCTAACAGTAACTTTGAGCTTTTTAGGTTAAAAAAAAATTTTAGCTTTCAAAATACTTATCACCACAAATAGCCTTGTTTATTATTTCATAGCGTTGGTGACATGAGCCAAATTACGCCCCAAAGAGTGAGACCAACGTATTTCGGTACAATGTGAAGCTAAAGCTAAAGCTAGCATAACGTTACCACAGAAAACACGCATGGAGCCGTTTTATTTCTCACCGGTTGTCACGCTGCTTTTGTTTCATGTCTTCTGAAACCACATTTTAGAGCAAACAAACAGCGATAAAGCGTCTAACAGTAAAGAGAGGCGACTAAACGGCACCGCAGTGTTTAAAACAAGCGCTTTGGTTTGAGTTAGCTACATTACCTTTTCTTTCCATGCCGAACGACCAGTCAGCTGCTGCGTTCAGGGGCTGTGGGACATATGAGGACCCGCGAGATGTGCACGGACATTGCCCTAAAAGAAGGCTTATGGCCTGTAAAGGGCGCTGTGTTTCGGAAACGGTGACTTCATTGTGTAATATAAGTTGCTTCTACATCGATTTCGTGTACCAAAAGATTTTTTAACTTTGTTTTTCTTATACGTCATCTCTTAATAGTATTATTTTTTACAACTCTGAGGAAGAGTTTGATCCCACTCTTGTTCACAGAAGTGTTGTAATAAAGTTATTCTTCTGAAATGATTAAGGCAGAACATGCCTGGCTGTAGGTATGATAATATAAAAGATGAACATCTCATTAAAGTTCCTCTACGTTTCAATCATTATAGGATATGATATAAGACTAGCGATACACCCAGTAAATCTCCTGCAAATAGGTTTGTTCTTTTTATTGGTTTATACATGTGGGAACAGCAGACAATCTTCGAACTGCATTTACAATCATTATTCTGCTTTGCCTTGCATTAACTTGCTTTCATAAATAATTTTAAAATTCTAGTTGCTGAGTGCAGCAGAGGAAAAAGTCATCCAAGTAGCTCCTAATCCTTTAAAATGCATTAATAAGCACTTACCTACAATACAAATTAAAAGTAAATTCTAAAAGCCAATATTTTACTGCTTTAAATGTAACTTTGGTGCTTTAAACTGTGGCATAATTCCCTTTTCTCACTTATCAGAGACAATGTATTATAAGGTTGTAAGATATTAATGCACTGTCAAAGTCGTGTAGTGTAACAAAAGGAGTATATGTAGAGAAATACATTAATTCATGGTGCCCTCCTAATGGTAATTTATCAACCGCAGAACATTGAGCCCAAAATAATGCACGCTTAAACAGCTTTGAAAAATAGTAGCCTTTATTTTGTGATGGTTTTATATTTACAGAAAGCACTGTCTTGTTGTCTTGGTACATTGGGTGAAAGAATTCAGAAAAAAATACATTAATGCATCTCAGACAAAGCAAGCAAACCAAGTGAACGCGTGACATCGGGAAATGGAGAAGTAATAATCTCTTAATCTGATTGATATAGATGAGCGAAAATGACAGTGAAACTTTAGCCATGCCCTTTAGTATCGTGTGAGTAAACATCCACTCATGTTCCCTGCTTGAATATTTAACCAAAAAAATAAACATATCAGCGATTGTGATCAATCTAAAAAATATACTATATAGTCCAATAAAAATGTGTGATATTACATTTTGATTCCAAGCAAGGCTAAAATAACACGCACGCACACACACAAAACACAACATAACTATCTAGTGGGAAATAAAAAAAAGATGAAGGATGTACTTTGAATGACAGAGCAACTGTGGAGCAACTTGTGCAGCTTAGAAATGTTTGTCTAAAAAAATGTGTTTGTGCTTCAAAACGCAAATTCTTTACTTTCATGGTCTGAAGGATGCTGTAAACTGTTATTTGTACCCCTGGAGCTATTTTTATTTTATCATTTTCCAACCATAACCTTTAAAGTATTTAATCACAAATTTATGTACAGACCAACTCAAAGTATTAATTAATTGTGAACAGGTCAACACAGAAGACATAAAATAGTAAAAACAACAAAATTCACATATGCTTCTCTTCGCCTTTTTTTTTTTTTTTAGCTGTTCGAGAAGACGTTTTTACAGCATTCATAAATTGAAAAAAATATTCTACACAGGTTTGACGCCACATTTCTTCAGATTTTTCTTTGTGACCTGCCTCCCCACCCCACAATTGAGCAATTTGCAGTGTTGGTCAATAAAACAAAATTATAGTCCAATAAATTAAAGTTTGCTGTTGCAAGTTGATGTAAAAATGTTAAAAAGGATATAAATGCATTTTAAGGCTGTAATATTCTCAATATGTTTACCATCTTTATTTTTGTAAATGCGACCGTCATACCGGCAGAATACAACATTTTAGACTACATGGCTCTCTCTGTCTGCTTAGACACAAGCTGTAACTGCAGTCCCCTCGGCCAATGGAGGGTATTTAGGTTTTTGATGATGCTTTTGGATACTGAAACAAGAGGCTCCCCATAAATAACAAAAACCCTAAATTCTGACAAATAACCTTCTCTTTTACACTGATATACAAACAACATAACAAAAGGATCATAAATACAGAGCAAACTGCTGCACAAAACATTCAAATGCACAATAAATGAAATAGGGTTTATAACATGTAATATGATTAAATTACGCCGACAGCAGATGTACTCCCAGGAAACATCAGCTCTGAATAAATTACAAGGGCTAACTCGTTTTTTATCATGCTGCTGTGATACTTGAGCTTGCTAACTGCTAAAACATTCGTTTTGGAGCTAAACGGGCATCATGAATTATTGAGAGAAAAAAAAAGATGCATTTCATGTATATGCAAGAAGTGATATTTTCTTAATAAAACCAAAGAGGACAGAGTCCACAAAACGAAAAAGAAATATAAAGCCTAGGTTTTCTTCCTTGTCAGAATGAATCAATTTCATATTTTCCCTCATATTCTGTACATAAATGGTATAAATTACATACGTAATTAATTTAGGCCATTTTAGGATGAACTCTGGTAATCAAATTCACACTCTTGAAGAGGCTGGGAAAAGTGTTCATTCTAACGTGGTAATCGTTTTCTCTAAAATACTTATGTACAAATACTGTTTGTTGTAATATCTACATAGAAATAACATTACCCCTAATATTTGAAGTAGAGAAAAACTAATATTAAAATTTGTCCCCGTTGTTCTAACTTCAAAGCAGTAAAACTTTATAAATATGAATCTTCTAATAAATCTCTTGCATTTGTTTGTAGATACTGGCATGTATGCATTTTTCCAGCTGGGTGACTAAAACTTGAAAACTAATAATAAAAAAAAATGTTGGAAGGAAAAAGAGAGAGAGAGAGAAAAACAAACAGTTCCAAGTTGGCCTCTGCATATTGGGCTTCAATTTAGGAGACATCCTGAACGGATTTTCACAACATCCCCAAGATATGAGCAAAGGCAGGCACTTGAATGTCATCGTTGTGCATGCGAGCAGAAAACAAATGGATAGTTGCACGAGATTGATTAGTTTTGAAAGAGTGTTCCTTTGAAATAATAATTAAAATAATAATAATGAAAAAAAAAACTAAATAAAAAGTAAGAACAGGCGTTTCCCCACTCAGGATTCCATCTCATCATCTAACGGTGGTGCCTCAAAGCTGAGAAGTTCGTCATAGGTTAGGCCTTAGGGAGGGTAAAAAAAAAAACAATCGTCAGCATACAACAAACTATTACAGAGACAATTTCCCGCTTCGTCCAAGCTCACTTTTCCACTCTTCGATTTCCAGATCGCGGCTTTCAAAGCTCTGGTCGTAGGGCTCCGCCTCGGGCTCGTCATCTGGATCGTGGTACTGGGAAAAGTACGGGTGCGCCAGCGCCTCCGATGCTGTGATCCGCTTGTCTGTGTCCAGCACCAGCATTTTTTCCAGCAAGTCGACGGCTGAAGCATAACGGTTGCGTAGTGGTTATGCAAGGAAGACTGACATGTATATCTACTCATATCTGGTTTCCACAATACGTATATTTAAAATTAATTCGTAATTTATTTTCTCCAACTCAAAATCTCATTTCAGATTCTCCGTATTTTTTATTTTGAAATGTATTACTTTATTATTCAGGGACAATGACTTAATTGACATTGCTGTAAATTGCAGCAGAATTAACCTGTCAGCTTTTTTTTTTTCTTCAAATGACCAATTTGTCTTGTTAAAACTAAAATTCATACAAAATTAGAGTAAAATTATCCTACTATGAACAATATATCAATAAGTACGTAACAAAAAGGGATTTTGACAGTACAAGAAGATACTAAAACTAACTTGAACCATCAAGATGACAAAACACCAGCAACCACATGCTTGGATTAGGAGATATATATATATAGTTGTATCTTATTTCCCCCCAGCAACATAGACGTCTGCATTGTATTTTGCTATTTATGTTTGGGTGAAGAACATTATGGCCGCTTTACACTCAATAACTTAAAGGAAATACTGATTTAATTATTCTGAAACAAGGCAAAACTGTTTAAGCTAATCAGCTACTTGAATCACCTTTCTTTTAATGAGGCCATCATCCGAATACATTTACATAAATACATTAGGAAAACTTGAAGGGAGGTTATTTATGTACACATAAAATAACTGAGGCCTGAGAACACCGACTGGCAAAGGAAGAGAACGTGTAATTGCTAAATCTATAGGACTGTGATCAATATTATAGCTATATTTCTGTCTATTTTATTGCATCTGAAAAGACACTAAATTTAGTAAATTTGGTCAATACTACTTTGTGATTTATACTAATTTACACTAATATATATTAGTTTATCATATAAATCTCAATAGATTTCTGGTTTCATCTACATAAATTCAAAAAACAATGTAGGGAGTATAAAAGAATTCAAAATGTCAGCAGACCTGACTAGTTTCTAAATCCAACATTTCTATTCGTTCCAACCTTATTTTTTGTTTGGCATGTTTCCAAAGTAAAGATAACTTTTAAATAGAACAAGATAGCTTATGTATATAGTAACTTTTAAAACAGTGTTTTATTACACCACTAGAGGGAAGCATTGAGTCAGTAGTAATAACAAACCAAAGACCAAGACTGAAAGAGGAACTTACCGAGGGGGTTGGCACCAATGAACACATCAGCAAAGTTCCTCTTGGGCATGTGAGGAAGTGAGTTGATGTAGTTCCTTGCCTGTTAAAGAGAAAACAAAAGAAGTCAACTTTAGCAGCATACATCAAAATATGTTTAGCCAAAAACCCGACACACCACACACTTTAGTATATATATATATATATAAAACACACTACTCAAAGTTTCATACTGAAAACGAATCACCAGTGCAAGAGGAGCTGCCCCATGACAGCTCTCTTAAAACCCATTGCTGTGACAGGCATGGTGAGTCAGAAAGGAAACAAGGAAGAAGTGGAGCGACAGCAGAGGGTGGTGTGTGTGGGGTAGGGAAGCCTGCTACTGTTTATTTGCAAACAAACAAACCAACAGATGCTCCTCACCCCCCCCCGCCCGCCCGCCCCAAATTTTGGCTGAAGAAGGCCACCTGGGGAAGGGAAAGGGGGTCTCACCTCATGGCTGGGCATCCTGCTTATGAGGGTGGCTGGGGGAGTTCCCGTCAGGCGCATTATCTGCTGCAGCTGGTTTATATCTAAAGCGTCTGAGTCAAGGGGAATTGTAGCCAGTCGAAAAGCATGAGAGGTTAGGAAAGTTTCTAATGTATGGCAAAGACGCAGACGTGCACAAGTAGAAGGGGAGGTAGAAGACGAGAAGCTGAGCTGCTAAAAACATATCTACTGATTGTCACAGATAAACTATGAAGCGTTCAGCAAGGCTCAAAGAATGCTCGACAGACGCAGCAAGCAAAGAAAAAACAAGCCAACCGGGAGTCCAACACACAGCTGAAGAAGGTTAGTGTCAACTCAAGGAAGCAGGGTGACTTTAGCCAGAGCATAACGGTGGCGGCACACAGGCTGGCAACGCAAAAATTAAAAAACTTTAAAAAAAACTGGGAGGGATGGTACTTAGCACTCACTGAATCTGAAGAGATTTTCATCAAGAGCTCGGGCCCTGGGGTTCCGACGAGCATCATGATAAGCTTCAACTGATCAATGTCTAACACACTCACATGAAGGAAAAATAAAAAAAACAAAGGAATGGATGGACGTCACTGATAAAAGCAAAAATGAGTGATAAAACATGCAAAAAGCAAATAAATAAATAAAAAACAAAGGACTTACAGCTGAGATCTAGGGCACCTTAAGCAATGCTTTTAATGCTAGCAAGATTGGACGGGAATTGCTGCAGTACCTCTAAGCTTCAAGCAGTCTATTCGGATTGACAACACGACTTATTACTGGTTTTGATGTATTTACTCCATTATCCGTTTAACTTCTTGACATCAAGTGATCAAATTATTTGACAGACGCAAACCATATTTGTTTACGTTTGACACAGAAAAGCCTTTTCTTTGACTGCAACAAACTGACTGGTACTTTGTTGATTTGTCATGAACAAACAAAGGCTGCCGCTTCTCCCATCATGTTCGTAAATAAAACAAAATTCAGTAAGTCTTCTCTCATAAACATTGATCTTACAGTGATTCCCACTTCTGTTTCCTAACAGATCTGAAAGTAATGTATCCTCATCTGCTGCTGTTCCTGCTTTTCCATTAACATACTCAACATTAAACAATATTCATCTTTTTTACTTGTAAAAAGATTGTTTTACCTTGAAAAAAAAAAGAACAACAAGACAACATAACCCAGGTCTCTAGTTTCAATCTTTCAAAACCCGTCCTGCAACATTTCAATGCAACCCTGGTCCAACATACCTGAATCAAATGAATAACTTCCTCAGACATGTTAAGGGGATTAGTCACATTTTTTGGTAAAATTCTTTACTTTAAACTCAACCCCCGCCCCCAAAAAACATATTTTTACAAGAAATTTGCATGTTTGTAAACTGTTGCATTGTAATATGGGAAAGTAGAAGGTTTAAGATTTCACAGGAAGTAGAAGAAAGCAATAAAACATCAAACAGTGCAGTGTTATTTCACTTTCAGGTTATCAACTCTAACATTTTTTATTAGAGGTACACTGACAAATCAGCTGGCAACCAAAATGGAGCCTCCATGTTAGCCATGTTTAGTAAAGGTTACGTATTTGACCTAAAAAAAAAAGGAAGCGAAATCACGGAGAGGTTTAAAGTTAATTGAAAGAAAACTATTGTTTTCTTCAACGTGTCTGAATTTGCTTCAGGCTGTAAGAAAGCAAGGAAAGCAAGACTTGATTGGATAACATTAAAGCTTAGAAGGGAACAAAACGATTTGCACTATTTTTCAGCTTACAACCTCTGCTTGTCATTGAAATTACGACATTTGGAGATGTTGGCATCTTTTAGAAAATCTCTGTTAGTCAGTTTTGTCCAGGAAATCCACACAGACCATCATTTTAGTAAAGCTAGCCTTGGTGACAGCCAATATAGAACTTTGCTTCTCTAATTATTTTAGCTTTGTTCTACAAGACTAAAACCTTATTTTACAACCACTCCACTTTTCCGCGTCAAATATCAACCTATTAAATACAGTTTTGAGAGCTGCTAATATACTTTTGGGTGTAAAAAAATAAGCCAACATCCAATCCTCCTAGATCTCATCCTTAGAGTTGTTTAATTCACAGGTTATGAGGCGGCAGACCAGAAAGATCAGTCTTCATGGGAGTGAATCGGATGTGGTTAAAAAAGCCAAACTAAGAACACCCACACACAGGACATCTAGAGAAAGCATGGATGAGTTGGTTACTTGGAGCAGGATCACAAACACATTACGCAATGGCCCTCTAACCGTTTTTGTTTTTCACAAGGACCCCAGGGGCAGGTGTCAACTTCTCCATTTGATTGTTTCTCCCTTTAAATTACGTTGATGTCATGCATGTTTTAGTCATATAATGTCAATATCCGATGCTCTTTATTATAATTGTTGTAGAGGGGAAGCAAAACAATGTACTGCCTCATTAAGACAGAAAATGTTGACTCATGCACTGAAAGATCTGTAACAACACTACAGTGTGGGCATCACATGCATCCATTTCCAGTCCTGTCACGAAACCTGCAAACAATTTCATTTATTTTTGGATTAGCCTGAACAGGGTACTATTATTATGGTTCAGAACTGGTTTTATATTAATTAAGGTCAGTGTAAAACAATTTAAATGACATTTGGACATGAAGTATTTTAATAATGATTGTATGGAAATTAATGAAAGGATACGGTCTGTGCCTGGGAAGAGTGTTCGTCCTGTAAGCAGTTCTGCCATAATGCATCCAACAGACCAGATATCCACTGTTAAACGATAAGAAAACATGTCAACACCAGAATAAAAATTTATTTTTACAAATGACAGAAAAAAACGTAAAGCTGAAATCGAGGCAATAATAAAACAAGAACAATATTTTAGGATTACCAGACCAAATTCTTATTTTGTTCAGAAAAAAAATGTTTTTACAGTGCCTTGAAAAAGTGTACCTTAAAAAAAAACACTTTTCACCACGGTTACAACAAATGTTTTTTTTTTTATTCACTAGGAATCAATAAAAAGATTCACCTTTTTTCAAGGCATTGCAGCAAGGATTTACAAAATCATTGCTCAAAAGTGGAAAATACATCCACCATAAATTTTAACAACTTAATGCCAAGCTATCCAAGTTGACATCCACTTTAAAAATAAAGCACTTTATGCAACTCTCTGGAAAGTTTAACCAGATTTTTTTTCTCCCAGAAAGACATGGATTTGAAATAAATATCTAATTTATTTTTTTTATTTTATTGCATCTTTTATTGTTTCAATATCATTCATGTTGTCATAGACTTAAAAGGTTTTTCAGAATCAGTGTCTGATTCTAATGTATTAACAAATTTTATTTTTTGCAAACATCCACTAAATATGTAGGAAAAACAATTTTAAAGCCCTTTAGCATCACTGGTAAAGCCTACTGATGTCAAAATAATTACCTTAACAACAAATATGATAAAGTTAGGTGGTAAACACAGAAAAATCCTTCATTTATCTGTTTGATGAATATAAAAATGGGACTACATGTTTGAAGTAAAACTCCAACCTATTAACTAAATGAAACAGTAAGATAAAGCATACAGACAATATAAAAACATGTGAAACTATATAGATTAATGTCTGTTTTATGGATTCTGATGCCTTACCCGTCATGTTGTAGTGCATCCAGTTGAGCATGATTTCCGGGGCTCTGTACCACCGCGTGGCTACGTATCCTGTCATCTCATCATCTGTGTGCCGCGCCAAACCAAAGTCAAGGATCTGACCAACGAGAAGACAGAACACAGCTGAGCACCACTCTGTTGTGGGTCCCAAAAGATTCCTCTGAAATGCTTCTCACCTTTAGCTCACAGTCTTCATTGACAGCCAGGTTACTGGGCTTTAAGTCCTAAACAAAAAGGGTAAAGGATCCTGTTCAGTCAGTATGTTTACTAAAAGAAGAAATACGCTTTGGCAGTAATAAAATAGTCACATTTTGGAGGTTATTTACATATTCAGCAGAGCCAATACTTACTCTATGGATTATATCTGCTGAGTGGATGTACTGTAAGGAAGAGAGTAAAGAAAGGATTACTACTGTATATACAGATCTGTTTTGCGTACGTGAACCAAATCTAAACTGATGTTTATTTAATGGAGCAAAAAAACCTTGTTTTGACTTTATAAATTATGTAAAGGCTTGGATCAACTCCAGTCAGTTTGTTTTCTAGTAGTTAAAGCAGTTAAGTGATGGACAGAAGCTCCTGCTTACCTTTAGGCCTCGGAGGATCTGGTAAATGAGAAACTGCACGTGGTCATCTGTCAACTTCTGACACTTGACAATGTTGTTTAGATCTGCTCCCATGAGGTGCGTCACCAGGTATCTGCAACCGAAGCAGACAATCAGATTTGATCCTGCTCATTTATGAGTAGCTTCCTTAATAGACATGTAAAGTTGTCGCCTTCCGTGCAAAAAAAAAACTCGCCAAGTGTTTTAATGACTTCATTTTCTGAAGTACAATTTGGTCATTTATCACCAAAAGGAGTCAGTTTTACAATATTAAACGAATAATGTAGGACATTGTATTCTGCATTCCTAGCATGCCCACTGAGCCACAGTGTCCGTCTACATTTCTTTATCTCCTTTAAATGGAAACCTTTGCATTTTTTCCATTGTATTTTTGTAACAAAGATTCCCCTTTGTTTTGTTTTCTTTTTCTTTCTTAAGACCACACACTTGGTATTATTACATACAAATACAAGAAAATAAACTAGAAAATCAAGGTGAATTTGTTTCAGTAACTTGGATTCAATATATTCTTTTACTATGCATAGCAAACAGCAACACGTGGCATAGCTCCCACCATCCAGTTAACACTAACTATGGAAACTTGGCCTCTAGCCTCTTCCTCCAAACCCTGAGAGCTTGATTTCCAAATATAACACCAACAGTTCCCTTTATCTTTCTAGAGGACTTCAGGCCACTGATCAACAAACCAGTGCCTTTTTTTCTCATTATCAAGATTACATTTTTAAATGTCCGACTGAGTAGTTGCATTTATAAGGATATTAATGCATAGTTACTCGTTTAGTAGCAACTTAAAGCGCAAAATATGTCTTTTTAAGTAAAAAGAAATAAACAAAAAAACATTGTTTTTATTTAATTTGTCCCATGTTATTTAAATTAAAATGTAGAGGAAAATTCATTTTTGATCTTGCGTTATGTAGCAGTTTATGTAATTTAACAAAATAAGTGGTACCTTCTGAATGCAAGTACTAAAATAGATATACTTACAATTCCATTTTAAATTATAATGTTGCATCTAAATTTACTTTTTTTTTATCAAAGAAACCCAAAATCAAAACACTTACAATTAATAATTAGCAGAGCACTTTGTAACTCTTTAACATCCTGATATAAAGCAGCCTGACACAAAGCTGTACTTTTATTTTGTCATTGAAATGTGCTTTTTGATTTAAAAGCACAGTCCAGTGCTCCAAGTATATGACGCAGCATTAATGGTATAATGGGTTGCCCAGAGAACAGTTATAAGACCACTGCTGACTGATTTGCGTTCGTTTGATTTTCTGCTGGGTAAAAATAGTTTTTACTGCCTTCATAAATGCTGCCCTAAAATAAAAGAGTCACACATCCTAAGTTGTCTGCGGAGGGTCGTTTCACATTTCCACAAATGTGCAACAAACCAGGTGACGCAACAGCATACAGAGAATTCAAGGACTTCACCACAGATGACATGCACGCCGACGTCCAGATGGCTGTTACCATGGAGACTAGCCATGATGTGCCCCGTGCACGTGTGTTCGACCCTGTATTCACCGTGGTAGGCACCTTTTATCCAGCATCAGTTGCACAAACGTGGAAGAGTCACTTTTGGTTTTGAACCCAACCGGCGCACACGCAAACGCAGAAAACACGGAAGAGAAACTGAAAAGCTGTGACAACCTGAGAGTCCAAGTGGGGACAAACGAAAGCAGAGGAGACAGAGGTGGAGAGAGGCAGAGGGCGACTTACACATCATTGAACTCCTCTAAGCTCGTCGCTGGTGTGAAAACATCTAAGAGGCCAATCACCTGCAGGGGAAAATAAGTGAGGTTAGTTATCATTTACAACTGTCAGTACTTCAACATAACACAGATCTGAACACACTAGGCCCACTTGAATAAATGTGCTCATTTTTAAATCCAAAGGCAGGTTTGAAAAAACAAGTCTGACAAGTCTAATTTGTACTATGTACAGCCAGATTCCTATTGATTTTTCCTTTTGCAAAGATCTAGACATTTTCTCAAACTGAATGTTTCATACGTCAGCCTTTTGAAATTTTGGTGGGATACAGGGCCATTTCAAAGTTTAAAGGCTTTCTGTGGACCAAAGTAGCCCCGAACCATTAAAAAAATAAACAAACTGGATTATCCAGAATAGAAACTGCCTTCAATAAAAGCAGTTTTAATACTTTTCATATTATTGGGCAAACTAAGAAAAGCTACCGCCATTAAGCTAGGTTTTTAATGCTAGTGTAAGTGCAGGAAAAGAAACAGCAAAGGACACCATTTCATTGCATTTTTACTGAATCTGTTATAAACATGTCATTACTGTCATAGATTTACAAATTTGGCCCTTTTTAACAGATGTCCTTCTGTCATCACTAAGACAAATCTACAGATATCTAGCCATCTTGCTCTCCTTTTGGGTTTCTTTCCACTAGCTCCTCACGATAGTTTGCAGGAATACTGGCCCAGTCCTCCTGACAGAATTGCTGCAGCCAAGTGAGGTTGGTACATGTGTGCTTTAGAGATAAACAGTTTTTTTGCAGTGTAGGATCAAGATAAGTAGCTTAAATATGAATCAATGTTAAGGAAAAAAAATGCAGTTGGGATTACAGTCTGGAAACAATTTTTCCATTTGTAATTCAAGATCTGGAAAGTACAAAAAGACCAAACAAACTGTTCAACGCTGACTCAAGCACAAGAGCTTGATATAAAAATGACCTAATTTTTGCCTAGATTAAGTCCAACAACACATCTAATTTGATTTGTTTTGATTAGATTTAGGTCACGCAACATTTTGGTTGATCTCTTTAATCATCCAACTGGGGACATTACTGAGAATACAGTTTTCCACTTCCTTTGTGGTGAGGCGCGTGCACAAAGCTAAAAAGCACGAACACTGTCGGATGTCACTGACGTGCCTAAACAAAACCCAATTTAGAGAAAAGTTGCAAATATATTTGTAGAACTGGAGAGCGGTGGCTGTTTAACTATCTTGTCAAGTGATTTGGCAAGTGCAAAAAGGAAAGCCAAAAATTAAGTGTTAACTATTGCTGAACATGAAAAAACATGTTTCTTGCTGTTGCAGGACGAAGAGAACAAAGGAGAGAAACCTTGTGCAAAAACAAAGAAGCTAAACTCTTTTTAATATTTTATCTGCAGCACCTGTTCATGCAAAAAAAAAAAAAAAAAGCATGCAAGTATGTATACATGAACATATGCAAGCATACACAATGAGAAAGACTGCCAACCCTGCCCCCACCACTCTGGAGAAGAAACCGAGGTGGATAAGGTGCTGTGAAAACATTTCAGCGGCCAACCCACACAGTATCCTAACTCGGAGCTCATTGGTGGAGCAGGAGCCATAACAAACAGCCGATTGGTCCAATCTGACTTTCCAAAATCAAAACCCGGGGAGTCTCCTGGCAACAGTGTGAGCAAAACACAGAATCCCTCTTTTGTGTGTGTGTAAATCTAGCATTCGTATCAAAACGCTGCACCAACATAAAAAATAGAGCACAACAGAACGCACACCCTCTTACATAAGCCCTGCAGTTTGTTTTCAAACACGAGTCTATAGAATGTCACCGGTATTTAGTACAATGATTACACTATTCCCTAGTAAGCCTCACTTCATGTAAAACCTGTTTTTCATTTGAATGCACATAGATAGCCACAGTACAGCTGCTTTGTGCAACACCATTTCCAAAACTGCTTAAGAAAAAAAAATTCTTTAGCTGTTCCAGTAGTGAAATATGGGTGTGTGCAGAAAACAGGATCTCGATAAAAAGTCATGTTGAAAGCGCAATGAATCACAGCGAGCTTTATTCAGAGTTTTGGTTAATTAAATAAAGTTGATTAAAACAAGCTTTTAACGGTCATAGAAAGAGACTACGTTAGAACATCACCTAAACCACTGAAAATGTTTTAAACAAGAGTTTTAACTTCACCAACATGCAGCATTTTCTGAGTTAGTTAGACTCAGATCAGGTTTGTTAAAAAATGAATTTCATTTATTTAAATTAAGTGTTGATCCAGAATTTACAATTGTCTAGTTATTTATACTCCATGGGTACTTAAGTGTGTCACGTCTCAACCACCATCTTCAACGTATTTAGTTGACTTCTTGGATGACAGACCAACACAAAGCAGTGCAAGATTTTGCACTGAAAGGAAAACGAGATGAGGTTTGAGTCAATGCTGTGTGGATGTTGAAAAGGTGAAATCTTTGTCTCGCCTGATCTCAGCTTCTTCTACAGATAGCAACCAGAACATCTAATTCTTGTTATGACAAATGCTTTCATCTCACTGAGTTTTCTATAAATTGCGTAGAAGATTCAGTGATTGTCACCTGTTCGTTCCAACTGAGCTGCGAAACAACGCAGATCCCCCAGAGAAGCCAGACCAAAAGGACATTTTGACCACATCCGATTATCGCTCTCCTCGTCCGCCCTGTTGGTTTTGTTGGAAAGTCTCGTCTTGGTAGGTTCGCAGTTTGTGGGTTCCTTTGTCTTCACGTATTCATTGGCTACAGCTAGATTTACACTAATCTTACATTAAACGTATTCCATTTATTGATTAGGTGACTTCAGAAAGAGATGTTTTTGGGCTAACAGAGTAAAGGAGATTTAATATAAATGCAGACGGAACATAATTGTTACAAGTTGGAAGAACCTTGATTGTACAATGCTCTCCAAAACTAATCCTACACTAATTGTTATGCACAGAACTGTCCACAAGTTTTTCTTTATGTTTTACTTCCAGACCACACACATTTCATACATTTTTAAATATATAGTGCTTTCTTTAGACTAAATCAATATGCGTGAAGCTTCCAATTTTAAAATACCTATACATAAGTCTTAAAGCCTGAAGGAATAGTGCACAAGCAAAATTAGAAGCACAGCTGACGCAATAATAACAAAGAAACAAGGCATGAATGAACTTTTCAGATGATCATCCTCCTCCAGGAAGTGTGATAGCTACAAGCAAAAAAAACACACCTTTAGCTATGAAAAATTCTCCTGTAACAGAGTCTAAAAATCGAAATATTTCCTATAGACTTTTCTTTCCCATATTTATCCGGACCTTGAAACAATTGAAAACAGTGAAATGTAAGACTTTTCCAGACTGCATGTGTCGTGGGTTTGCAGAGCAAAGCCAAAGCAGTGATTTGCGGGAGAGAAACCAAAGCCTGCGTCCTGAATAATGCAGTGTTGGTGTGACAAAAGAAGACACGCCGAGAGGACTCGGCAGAACAAGAGGTGATGATGGTGCATTTTGTAAACTTGTTTGGTGACTCATAGTGCACGAAGCAGAACAGCACAGCACTACTCGCAGGGGGAAAAACCTCTCTGACCAAGACTGCACACCTGCCACATTCGACCAGTTCAGTCCTGTGTGGTTATGCCATCACACTCAAAACAGGAGAAAAGAAAAACTCACAATATTACTGTGACCTTCTGTTTTTTTTATTTTCATAATTTGGAATATAAATAACCTGTAACCTGGTTAATAGACTGGTTACGTGTGTCACAACATGTTTTCCTCTTTTCTTTCTCCCGTCCCAGAATGAGCTCTGCATGATCTAATGTCACATGACCCTCTATGCATGTGCACCCGCAGATATAAATACGACCTAGTGGTTATTAGATCTAAAGAAACAAGTAAGTGTGCAGGTTTGTGTGGGGGGAGTGTCTGAGAATCCTAATCTCTTTAATTGCTGATACCAGAGAGTTTTTAGGTCAGAGGCACAACTGGAAGCAACCCAGGCTGTATTGTGTGTAGGGGGACTCACGTTCTCGTGCTTCATGTGTTTGAGCAGCCGCAGCTCTCTGTACGTTCTCTTGGCGTGGATGATGGACTGGAAAGGTCTGGACAGCTTCTTCACCGCCACCTTCAGGCCCGTCTTCTCGTCGTATGATGAGCTGTGGACAAGCAGAAGGTTTGAAGTGCTTGAGACGAAGGGAGTCAGTGCCTTGATGCAAAACAGAAAAAACAGAAAAAAATAAAATAACAATCTAAAGTCTCCCTTGATTTAGCTGACAAGCAGGTCCTTCACCTGACTGTGTAGGTGGTCACAACCCGGCAGACAAAGCAAATAATTGCATAACACTGAGCTGTTGGTTTCAGTTCTTCTTTTAATAGCTTAACTCGTTATTGAACGTTAGTGCCCCTGTGGACAGCAACAGGCTGCAGAAAATTAATCACTTTCGTACTGTACTACTGTTCAAAGTAGTTTGGATAAAGCAAACACAACTGTTCTATATATTTACGGCTTCATTTTTACTCTCATTGAATGCTTTAAAGCCAACGTCTGAAATGTTATTCAGCATTACAATCCTCACTGCGATATCAAAGTGCGTGAATCATAAAGAAAGGCAGCAGCACGATTATCTTTTTTTATGCCTAGAAAACAACCGTAAAATGTTTGAACTACTGCGACAGATATTGATGAATGTATTAATGTATGAAGCTGCCGATGTTACGCATCAGAAAACGTCCATTGTTTGATGTCGCCGAGGAAAAATGCGATCCCTGAAGAAACGAGCAGCACATTTCTGTCTTTCCTGTATCTGTAAGGAACACAACCTGCTTGAGATAACTCGCATTCTTTCGAGGTTGATCACCTAATCTGGACAGACATAAAGACGGCCGGGAACCCAGGAGAAAACGAAACAGTTTCTACTAGAAATGCCCCTGACAAAATGATTTGTTCGAAACACTTGGGAGTGTCACCAACCATAGTGAGAATGCAACCTACATCCTGGAGTTTACTCCCAGCAATAGCACGGTTAGTATTAAACTATGACCCCATTTGTCGTTAATCAAGAACATTAAGTATTGTGCATTCTCAAGTAACTCAGAGATAATCTCCCACAACTGATGTTGGAAGCTTGTCAGCATTGAGAGAAAAACTCATACTCTGGAGAACCAACACTAAAAATTTAAGAAAGACACGCGGAAAGGAAAGCATGTTTAAAACTACTGCTAATCTAAAAGGCAAACAGCGCAAGCCTAAGCGCACACATCCAATTAGTCTGTGATAAATGGAAGTGCAGTAACAAATGGCCATAAACTGTGGGCTGTAAAAAGGAGCAATGCTGCAAGGGCCAGCTTCACATGGAAGCTGAGAGCAAGGTTGCTGACTAACGAGCACGCCGAATGAGCAAACATATAAATGTGTATTAGAAATGAGTGCTGGAGATGGTTGTAGTAAGTGCAGTATCATCTTTCAGTGCATTTTAGGCCCTCGCTCCTGGAGAGGATCCTAAACCTGAGTCAGACTGCTGTGCAAACTAAGACTGAGTAGGGCGTTTTGTCCCATCCTGTATAAATGTACATGTCTAAAATTAACCAATATCCTCTTAACTACAAAACCTCTTCTTAGTATGTTATTCTTGATTTTTTTGATTTTTTTGGAGCATTTCCTATCAAACCCAGTGCAATTAAAGAGAAACAGCAGGATCATGATCGCAATCAATGTTATCAATATTTTCAGCAATACATTTAGTGCAAAAGGGGAAACAATTTAGGAATGCATGATAAACAAATAAATGAAAACAGAAAAGAATAAAGAAAACTTGACATAAACTTATATAGTCCATTTAGCTTGTATTAACCATTAGTGTGTTTGATGAGTACAATATTTAGGACTGAATGTAATTTAGTTAAAATACACTAAGGGTAAATGTAATTTTCTTAGTGTGAAATGTGTAAAAGAAAAGCATGAAAGAAAGTAAGAGTTGCATTACGGATGCCAAACATATAACCACTTACAACCGAGATAAAACTAGTGGTAGCGAAGTTTCTTAAGATCATTAAGTTAAGATCTGTCTGTTTTATTGAGTTTACCTCAAAACAACAGGGAAAACATATTTTTTGAGCCATAAAGGTCACTTTGACTACGAAACAGTGTAAAAGGAAGGAAACTTCTTTCCTTCATTTGGCTCAGACGCTGAGAAAGACAGACGACGCAACAGATAGTTATCATGGGTAAACCCGCCAGAGGAACATTCGGCAATAGTGGTCATAATCATAAAAATAAGAGTCAAACAAATAAAAATTTTCTTGCTTAAGAAACGCTTGCATTAAAAAAATTATTTAGGTAGTTGGAAGCGGATTTAGTTTCCGTAAACTGGCAGGTTGTTGATTCCTTGCTAGAGCTTATATTAGAAGTGGGAATAAAATAGGTTGGATTTTAGTCTCTTGCTCCAATTTTTGGTTGTTCCTTCCCTTAAGACCAACATTGCAATAATTTCATACATTTGGAAAACGCATTTTAAACAAAAAAAAAAATCTGGTCCCTTCACTTGTTCTTACACAAAGCTCATTCCTGCAAACAGGAACCTTACAGTCAAAATGCTTGCTACACATCCCCCCCCCCCCCCTTACATATTTGTCCCCAGACAGGGTACACAATGTATTGCACAT
>JAVLVB010000979.1:1125036-1146334 GCA_032876305.1 Orestias chungarensis
TAAACCCGTGGTTTTGGTGTGGAAACGTGACTTTTCTTTTTCCAATAGCTTGAAGACTACTCATTATCTATGTAGGTAATGATGTAGGTTTTTCACAAAACTAAAAAGACGGCAGTACCAACAAATTATCTGGTTAATTGCTTCAAGTTATATCATAATCCTGACACGGCTACATCATAATCCATAAATGGTAGCATCTTCCTTTTTTTCAAGGGTGTTGCACCAAATGTTTATTTTGATACAGAAAGGTTAATTTTAAAATTACTCATTTGCGCTAAAAAAAACACATAAATGTTTGATTTACTTGTGTGTGATACTTTAAGTTAAAGTCTTTCTGGCTCTGAAATACAAAAATATATAATCGTTCAATTACATCAGGCACGTCTTGCAATAATGTTTTTTTTTAAATCGGTTTCATAATTTTATGACAGGAACAAACACCAGGATCATTCAGAAACACAGGGAAGTGCAGTCGCCAGCTACTAAACTAACCTTTGAGAAACAAATTAAAACTAGCCGTTTTCTAGATTAAGTTATCACCGTATTTGCACTTAACATTTACACTAATCACTATCTGGATTTGCTGTTCCAAGGTTCAAGTTATCGGCTCATGCTTATCATTGGAGCATTTGAGTCTTCATGTTCTCAGAGCGACAAAATTAACAGGCACGGAAAACGGCTGTGACAATAGTCTAAAAACTGACAGCCAGGTTATCATGCTTGGTGCTTTAAAACTAAAACATGTATTAAAAAAGAAATGTAAAAAAAAATGTATTTAAATGTTTGGGGCTTTAGGAAAAAAAAAACATTTTAAAAAGAAAAATAACGTACACAGATCATTTCAAACGCAATGATGTTGTGATATGATCTACTAAAAAGATGCAGAAACATTTTCGTGAGTACAATAACAAAGCACTTGCCATTTGAGGCAAAATAATACATTTCCTTTTCCATTCAGGATAAGGATTTTGAACATAGGACACTTTTTTAACTATCTAAGTCTGCTTGTCATACTACTTTTGTGAGGGTAAAGTTCGATTCAAATAAAACAGTAAATTGCAGGTTTTAAACTCAAGCATGAAGATATGGAAAAGCATTGTTTAATTTAAATAATTTTTTCCTAAAAAATTGTTTTTCTGCTTCACTTTCATGCTTCATTTTTATCTTTCCGTTTAAAATGAAATATTTCTTTAAAATGTGCACGACTGCTGGCTCTGTATTGGTTCCATGGTTTTGTTGTTCCTACTGAGAAAAACAGATGTGTGTTAGAAGGATTGAGCACGGTTTTTGCTGCAAGCTAAGTCAGAGACATTTAACAAAACCTTTAAAATGACAGGAATTTGAACCTTTTTCTTGTTTTTTTGTCCTTCCCTTTAACAGCAGCAGTGAGGTTGCAAAGAAGACAGAAGATGGACAAAGATAAAAAACAAAACAACACTTCATAACGCATCAATTATATAGAGCCTCATGAAAGTAACAACGGAACTAAAACCTTTCAAACAGTTTCACGCTCAATTTACCTTCGGAGGAAATTTATTTGGCGGACCAACACAAAACAGAAAAACTAAGATGGCTTCAAGGTTTTTCTTTTCTTCCAGAAACAAAAAACTAAAAAGTGTGGCCTGCACTGGCATTCTGTCAATACTTGGTAGAATTGGATTTTCCTGCAACTCCAGCAGCAAGAATGTATCTACCTACTTTGCACATCTAGAAATGTACCTTTTTTACACAGACTTCCTTTGGAAGACGAGCTCAAGCTCATCTTTGATAATAACCAGATTCATTCAGACAAATACCAACTTTCCTTCCATTTCGCAATTGGATCTAACTTTTCTTGTTGATCCACAACAGGAAAAAAAAACTAACCAAAAAAACCGCTAAGTTTCTAGTTGCAGCATCAAACTCAAGAAAGGTATTTTTTTTTTTTTGCAACACTTGAACGATTCCTTTCAAGTAAACAGCAGTTATTATCCTCCTCCAGCCTAAATATGGGCAAGCACTTCCGTGAAATTCCTCTCTCTCTAACACACACACACACACACAGCTCCATGAAAACACATTGGAAGCATGCTAAGGCTGTTGAGGCTGGGTCAACGGGAGCAGGGGAGCTAAAGGTGATGGCATGGCTGAGTGGAGGGCGTCTCCTAACCTCGGGAATGTGACTCATCCGTGTGTAACACAAGGGGAGAAAAGGTGACATCATTGTGGAGTCATCATCATCATCATCATCCTCCTCCTCGGATGGGTTCCTGTGTAGACGCTGTGCTGTAGGGGGCCTAGTTTCCGAAAAACCACGTGACCTCCCAGTACTCTGCAGGCTGCACCCAACTGGAAAATGCACAATGTCTGCAATAACCTCAGCTCGTTTGTGCTTCATCTCCAGGACTATTTACAGACAAGAGCTGTGCACAGATGCGACGAGGAGGAACTCTTTCCCCATACGACACAAGTACGGGCACGACAGCCGAGCGGAGCAAATGGCGAAGGCCGTCTGCAAACTTGAACAGGGAAAAGTAAGCAAAAATGCATGAAAATAAAACAAACAACCATAGTGTAAAAAGTGCACGACGCTTGAAACATTAAGTTCCCAGCCAGCTCTCCGGGCCACCCGGTGCTGTTGTGCAACCGTGCCTCTGCAGCGGAGCAACGGCTACTCACCACACGGATCCGTAGGCGCCGGAGCCGACCGGGGACAGGTTCTTGTAGCGCTGCGGGACTTCCCAAACGGTTTTGTTGAGCTCCTGTCGGTAGAAAACGGGTCTCTCCTTGTGCGACATTCCTGCGGGTTGACCACCGGCAGCCGCGCGGTGACAAAACAAGCCCGGCGGAAACTTCTGCTCGTCGTCTCCGCTCCTCCCTGCGTGAGGCGTCGCGCCGCCGCCGCTGTCCTCTTTATGTGTGTAAACTCCGAAAATTAAGCGCAGCTTAACGCCCTGTACGTGCAAACAGAAGGGGAAAAAAGAGCAATTGCGCAAGCAAGGAAAGTCCCCCCACTCCGCTGACTGCGAAGCGCTCGGAAACAACTTGGCGAACACAATGTCTCGGGTCAGGAAGCTCTCGGTCCGTCTGGCTCTCGCTGGATCCTTGGCTATTCTGAGCAAGGCGCGAGGAGCCGTGAACGCGCACGTTCTATCTCCACGGCGCGCTCACGGTGGAGCTAGTGATATTTTTTTTCTCTCGCGAGAAAGTTCGCGCTTTTGGGAAACTCGGGGATATCCCCCAATCTAGGAAGTCAAACAAACCTCTGTTAATAGACATTTTTACAGGAATACCATCCGATGATTATAGAAACTGGCCACAGCGAAGAATAGTTTAAACATAGAACGACAATTGCAACTAAACATGGCTTCTAAATGGTTAAGATTACAAACACAATGTTTTGTATAACTGTTTTAAACCCTCCTAATGTGGACCTCACACTGTTTCTGAAGCTCAACCAAAACCAAAGTGATGTGACTCATTTTTATTTTATCACTCTGTTGTAGTTTTTATTTCTTTTTTGTGGATGTGTATGAACGGAATATGTTTTATGAAAGTTTTTTTAATTTTAATGTAATTTATTTACTTGGGGGGGGGGGCAGTATGGTTCACATGGTACCCCAACTGATTATTGATGAACTGATGTATTAATAATAGGGCTAGAAGGTCACTACGCATACATATGTGACTAGAGACTTCTCCAGGGTGAACCCTCCTCGTGCACAGTCACTACTGGAGAGATGGGCCAGCATCCAGGATAACCACATATAGGCGATGTGTTGATTATTATTCAGCCAGCCACATCACATAAGATGCAGAATCGCTTCTTGCAGTTTAGCTGGAACAAAAACGTGAATCTTTTAGAATGATCTTACATTTTTTTTAATGAAGACTAACAAGGTAGTGGAGGTAATTTGATGGGACAGGAAGTATAATAATATGTTGGTATCATGTTTATAAAGGGCACCTTTGGATATCATCTAGTGGTTTTCAAAGTACAAAGTAAATTATACAGCAAAAAGCTGTAAATCTTATAGGGAAATAGGAAAAATGCTGACTGGATGAGATGAACGAATTTCACCAAAATGTTTTGAAGACTTGTCTGTTTATGACAAACCTTGTGAAATATGTTCATAAATACAGCAAAGGGAAGTAAAAAGTTTACATAGCTGAACTTATAGAGGTTACATTAGTACCTGTATAGTTTGCTACCCTCTGCCGGTGAGGGGCTAAACACTTGAGATGGGAAATTCTTTGGGGGTTTCAGCAACATGCGCTAGAGGACCTGGGGGTGAAAATGAAAGCCCCAAAAACAATGTATTGTTTTGAGAAAAACATTGACCACAAGGGCTGCGAACTACTTTGAAAAGGCGTTAAAAACATACAGATGTGCTGCGGTATGTTTGACGGGGACTGAAACGTTGAGGGGGAAAAAAAAGAGTTCTTCATACACATGAAGCAGGTTTTGATTAAACCCAAATTTAATCTCTCCTGAAAAAATTACAAACAATAATGGAACAATTAATGTGGTGAAGTCAGATTAACAGCAAACGGATAAACTGTCATGAATCATGAATCCAGTTTGGCATTGCTTTAACATCTTCAGGCGAATACAGCGACTTTAATAGATGCCTTATTTTCATTTGTAGCTCTTTTGTGGTAATCCGCTAATTTTTCCTAGATATTAACTGATCTGAACCCATAATTACATTGAAACATGTTTAGTAAACATATTCCCTAACAGCATTTGAATGCAGTGTAATAGACAAAGAGAAGTTTGCTCCTAATTGTTCAAGTGAAAGGAAGTTTTAGTTTCAGATATTTTTTTTAGAAATGAAAAATAATGTGACATACATAATTATTTAGCCTTCTTCATTCAAATTCAATTAAATCCATTACAACCAGGTGTCTTCAGAAGTCCCTTAAGTAACGCGCCAGACAGGATGGGTATAAAGTCTTAAAGCGGTTTACACCAGGTTTAGTTTATAAAATATCCCAAACTTTGAAAAGTTTTCATGACACAAGTGTGACACAATTGCAAACCTCTCAAAACATGCAGGGATCACAGCTTAAGAAAGAAAATCTGCCAAACAGCAAAAACTGTTGGAGGTATTTATAAACTTATGCTGGAAGCAAAGGTAGAAAAGGATTTCAAAGACCTTAAAATGAGGCGGTTTCACCTTCCACCAGGATCCTAGATTAAAACTTGTCCTTGACTGAACTTTTGATTTTGCAAAGATGTTCGTCTCCGGGGAATTCAAACTGATAAATACACAAAAAAAGAAACAGTTCTAGAAAGCAAAAACTCAGGGGCTAAATTTAAATGAACACATTTTTGTATTTTATTATTTTTTTTTGTTAGTTTGCTTCGTATTCCTTCTGCTTCACAAATATGCCCTACTTGGTTTCAGTGTATAACATATGATTCCAGTAAAGCACATTGAAGTTTTTGGTTGTAACATGGAACGTTGTGATAAACTTCAAGGAGACGTTTAGACAAATGGACCATAAACCAAAAAAAGTAATTTATTAACTTAAAAAAAAAGGTCCTTCAAACCTTAAAACATGTTTAAAATGTCAGAAAACAAGAATCTCCGGTTAGAAAATGTACAAGATTAGAAGCACTTATTTAAAAAAATAGTGTGGACAAGGACATATTTATATATTATCTTTGTTTATATTTCCCTTCACCGGTGCTGGAAAAAGCAACACAGAAACAACAATAGAACTGGGAGCGAGTGGAACTGATTATCTGATTTATATAGCCATTTATTTTTTTTAATATGAACAGTGTGGCAAAGCTTTAATTGTACAAAGGTAAAATGTCCTCAGGTACAATGATATTAATCCTGTGAGTGTCAACATTAAGACAGGCGACAATGTAACTCAACAATAGGATGAAATCACGTGACCCAGCACACTCAGTTGTAGGATCTGTAGATTCCTCCACGTCTGTAGTGCACATATTCAAGGAGGAGTTATATGCCTGGTCAGCAAAGGGGGGCAGCACTGGCTTCATATTTACAACGGTCCACATGTCCACTGGGGTTACATCTGTCACTTGGAGAGGGCCCACTTGGCGAAGATTACCGCAGAACCACAGGAATTAGTCCATTCCCAGCCAGCGGTCATATGTTCTAGGCTGACTATCATTTCAGGAAGACGACGTAAAAGGCCATAACCAAGCACGAACCCGCCACGGCGATGTGAAGCCTTGTCCCAATTATAGCAGCTGGGGATGAGATATCGGATAAAAGTTACAGGTCAGTTAGGCACGGATACTGCACAGGAAAGAAAGGAACAACCGAGAGTGACTCTGGCACTAAGTGCTGATAACCCCAACGAACTTAGTGTCCTCCCAGTCCGTTAGGTACATGCTGTAGTAATATGAGAAGCATGACTAACACGTACCCTTTATTGGTTAAAACTGGTTCAGAAGTACAACCATAAACAATACAGCTGAAACCTGCTAATTACATAAACCGTGTAAAAAGACGACTTTTCTTCCCTCACTATCTGCCACTAAATTATGTTGCCTTTTTCTTGTCATTAGTCTGTTGTAATGTTTGTTATAAGTTTATCGAAATCAGTTCTAAACACTAAATGATACATTTTTTTAATACTTTCTTCAAATTTATAAGCTTACAAACATCACCATAAGATTGGGTTAAGCAATTTTAGCATTAGTTTGGTGCTAATATAAGTATCAATTCCAAACGCGTTAACATGCGTCAAGACATCATTCTCCAAACAAGTAAAGTGGCACCAGAACAAGGTTGTTACTGCAGAAAGACCAGCACAATGTTGTGCCCATAGGTCCAAAAAACATTTGCAGGCTGAGTTGAGAAGGTGTGTTAGCAAAGCAGCCTACACACCTGATTGTTACACCAGTTCTATCAAAACGAAAGGGTCAAAAGTCCAGCAAACTGTGTGAGAAATCTGGAGATGGAGATCTAAAGTATTTTGTCCTACAGTTTGAAAAGATAGTGGAAAGGTATACATTTCTAATTTTGAAATTATTCAAATTAAATTAATAGTAACAATTTTGGAAATCATAAGTGACCTGCAACAGTAAAAGTTTACCTTTTATGTCATTGTGATAAAACCGATGGTTTTATATTTTTATGTCCTGTCCAAGTACCCTGTACCCTGGCTTTTCACGAAAATCAGTACAGATATGCTTAAACTCACCCCCACAAAGGATGTATATTTTTTTAAAGTGTATTTAAATCTCTAATCTGTCACTATTTTGGGAAAATTCTGTTATAAACCAGACAATTTAATGAGTGCTTCTCTATCCTAGTTATGCCAAAATTAATTGACAGAATAAAAAAAAAAGAAACAATATCACCTGGTCACAGTAACATATTTGGTTCAACTATAATAAAAAACTTAAATGAAATATTTGTATTAAGGCGTTAATGATAGAATAGGGCTTTTTGAGCAAACACATTTTCACACCAATCTCTTTAAAGCTTTTTCACTGCAATCTGTTGGTTGGTATGTTTACCTTTGTAGAAGACTCCCCACACTCCCTTCTTTTCTGACAGCAACCAGCTGTTGAGCCGCGGTACTTTTTTGAGGTACGCACAAGTGCAGATGAACAGCAGCCCAAACACAAGAATGCCGTCCAAGGAGTACACTGCAGAAGAAGACAAACAACAACACGAACGATCACTTCAGTGCCAACTTAACCACTGATTTTATATAAAAATAAATAGAAAAAGAGAATTTCTGTAAAATTACATCAAGGTAACAGTGGGTGATTTATGTATAACTTTATTTACTTTATTATTACAAAATCTAAAGAGACGCATTTAGCATCAAGCGATTTAAACTTTGTGTCTTCACCTCCAAATGGGTGGCTCTTGATTTTCGGATGTATTTTAATCTGAAACATTTACATAACAGCCTAGTTTATGTTTTCCCTAGCCCAGGTGAGCTCTGACACCCATGATTCAAGAGAACCCAACACAAGTTGCAGCGCCCGTCCTGTTGTGTTGTAGCTCTTAAAACTTCTGCATCCACCTGCGGTTATTTTGGTTTTCTTGTGCACCTATCTTTAATCACACGTTCTCATTCCACTAAACTTTTCATTTATATGATCGTGAATAGCAGTTTTAACATCTTGGCTTAACCGCCTGGTTTGTTGAACAAGTGTCAAGACAGCAGCCGTCACCTTGTTCGTACAGGCTACATTCCTTTAATAAAAATCCTGTTTTTATTATTGTTACTTATGCAATATTAGCATTTTCTAGAAATAGTTTTTTTTCCCTCGATTGTTAGTCATATTAATCATGGTAACTATTTTGTGTGTTATGGATCTATATCAGATTCGAGGGGCTTTTTTTTTTGTTTAGTCTTTTTTTTACATGAATTTCAGAAATAAATCTGGCTTTTGAACGATTGACATACACCTTCAAATGCCAGCAGAGTGGCGTTTTTAAATGTTATCTTTCCAAGTAAATCACAAACAGACTAAGCTGGATCAATCTTGGGTTACTTCCCCATCTGTCCACTGCTGACTACACACCGTTTAAAGACCATCTTTACACATTTTAAAGCTAAAGTCCTTCTGGTTAATGGTTTCTTTAAAGTTAGCCTCAACAAACAATGCTAGTTAGCAAACTACCTAGTAGTCTAGTAACACGCCTTTTAAGTTTATAATAAACACAGGAAACCAGATAGTATATTTGTAAGTCTTTAAAACACAGTCAGCTAGTTACGTATATATATTATGTTGGTTTTATTTCGGGACAGACAGAAAGAAGCAGCAGCAGCAGCCACGTCTACAGCCCAGCTAGCTTCACTAGCTCTGCTCCACACAACTAACACAAACTCTGCCTGTCGGACGACGCGACGCACTTACCGTTGGTCATGGTTGCAGTTTGCTGTCTGGTGATGTTACAAGACTTTTTACTTCTTAGTAATTATAAAAATAAATAAAAAAGAACATCGTACGGTTTAAAGAGAAGATATCCTGCATCGCATCCTGGTTACTCGCTTGACGTTTCCGTTTCCCTTCTTGCTCGTCTCCAGGTTCAATCGCGGATGGCAGCCTCTTTACAGGGAGCCATACACCCCCCTGCTGGACTGGAGTTTAACTGACGACTATTATTCTAGAGGAATTAAACATTTCATTTTAAATAGAGGATGAAATATCAATAAACAAAAAAATAAATAGGATTTCTAAATAAAGAACATCATGCAAAAAAATATCTTATGTTAATATATTTACCAGTATATGGTGCCAAATAGGAACTAATTAGTAAAGTTATTTATTTGCATTTATTTGTAATTCTGCATATACTCTGCTATATTTAACTGTTGGATGTATTTTTGTATTTATCCATTCTGTTTGTTTACATTGTTACCATTGTATGTTAACTTTATCTTTGGATTTTTTTTCTGTTCATTGTAAAATGTTATTGCTAGTGTCTAGCGTATGCTACGTTTTGCTGTAATTCTCACTCTTTTTCTGTTATTTATTATCGTTTATATTAAGTGTGACAGTGGGATGCAACGGCTTTAAATAAAGCAAATGCTAGTTTGTATACTAGCTTTGGTGTCATCCTCATCATCATGTTTCATAATCCTACACATATGGAGCTGCAACTGCAGCTCATAAACAACAGAAGTTTCTCCTCTTATGATAATAGGGGTAGAACAAAGGGTCATAAGACACTTAACAAGATTCGACGGAGTGGTACAGCTGCTCTGGTCCACCTCACACTTACTGCTGCTCACTGTGTACAAACAGCAAGGAAGGCTTTTCCTGATTCATCTTTGTCTTATAGAGCACTTCTTCAAAATAAATGCATCTTTACAACAGCATGCAGGTAAGATTGCTTTAATACGATTGCTTTTTTTATCTGTATTGTTCAAGTATTCATAACATGACAAAAAAATAGTATTGATAAACAGTGAATTCCTAAACCACAAACAGTTCAACAGCTTTTAATAATTTAGTTTTAAAGGAAATTGCCTGGCTAGTTGTTATTTTTCTGTATGTAAATAAAGATCTGATCAGCTATTTTATATAAACAAAACAAATTTTCCATTCATAATTTCACATGCTTTAACGGAAGAATGTTTGTGGGATTGTCTGATTTCGTCCCAGGTATTATCTTTTTATTTTATTTTATCATTAGGTAACACAAAAAGCTGGGCTCAGAAACAAAAAAAGTAAGAAACATTCTTCATATTTTATCTGTAAATTGATTAATGAAAAAGAGTACTTAAATATTTTAGCATGTGATTTAAGGGTTTATATCCTATGTCTCGTTAAGAGTTAAGCTGTGTTGCACTGCAGAAACTGACGCACATTGTGGTTGCCTTTAACTGTATCAGACAGGGCGCAGTGTTGGATGTGCCCACATCACCAGGTGAATGAAAATCAACAGCAGGAGGAAGATGACCTCATCAAACCACAAAAGCTGATAAATCCCACCCTGGCCTCCCTCCAACAGAGAGCTCTTCATCAGGAGCTGCTTTTCTGCCACAGACGGTGAGGAAACGACAAGGGTCATTTCAGTTTTAGATGTATTACTTGTATGACAGCATAGTTTATGTAATTTAGTCTATGTTATCAAAAGTCATTTACAAAGAAGCTGTAGACCTTTTTTTTTTTTTTTTTTTTTTTAGTGGTATTTAAAAAATGTTAATGATTGATATTATTATTGGCTTTTTTTTTTTTCTTTTTTTTTTTGAAGAAATCAAGCAGTGGTGATAGCACTGTATTTTTTTCTGTCCCCTTGTTTGAGTAACTGAATCCTCTTAGCCTTTCCCTGTCCAGCTGTCTTGGATCCGTGGTCACAGATAAGCACCACGTCCAGGTGGTGTTTGACCGAGTCAGCCGTCCCACAAACATCTGAACATCCCTGCTTATCTCTAAACCATTTATTCCGTTTCTTTCTTTTTGTTTTTGTTTTTGTTTTCTTCCTAAAACGATAAAATATGGCTTGTTTTGGAGAAAGGTATCCACTATTTTAATGTTTGACCTCTGGTAGAGTGGATTTTTAAAGCTTGGGCGTTTACCATCATCCTGTTTTATTTTTTGAACAATTGGTAACAATATACGATGTGTTAAGATGTAATAATCTTTAAATTTTTTCCTCCAAATGCAACACTCCAGAGATGGTTGCAGCTATGGTAGACAAAATTTTCAAAAGCCATTCTAGGATATATATATATATATATATATATATCAGGGCTCTCCAAGGACTTCTCATGTATAAAAGCTGTAGAAAACTTCAAAGCACAACTAACAGTGTCAGCCCATCTGCTGCCTTGCAAAGATGGACAAATCCAAAACCGGCATTGTTTTTGCATGTATATGAAGAGTGAAGATTTTTTTTTAAAGTTGTCTAAAAAGTGAAACATTAGGTTCACAAAAGTCTCCCTAAGAGCCATTTGCTTAAATTGTTCACATCTTAGCAGGAAGGTGCTGTAGTTAGAGAAGCAACTTACGTTGCATCATGCATTGGACTCAAGGGGAAACGCTTTTGCAGCATTTATTGTGACTCATTCCAGAGACCAAGCCCTCCGTTAATATTCTGTTTCATCTTCAGAGGTATGCTGCCGCGAAAGAAACCGGAACTTCAACGTGTGCTAGAAAACAAAAAAAGGGAGCAGCGCAAGAAAAGGGAGCAGGCTCTCCGACCTTTGACGGACTTTGAGGTGAACATGCGCAAAAGACAGCAGAGAATGCAACTTGTAAGCACACGGAGCGACAGAAAGAAAAGAGTGATTAGTGATTAATATTCTCGGGTAGATGCAACCTTTAACACCCACCGGACAAATCTATGTTTTCTGATTTGCAGTATGAGCTGGAGGAGAAGAGGTGGAGGGAAGGCCAGAAGAATGTGCCAGAGTTTCTTCGTGTGAGACAGACCCTGAAGCATGTTGCACATTTTTCCTGATTGATAGCAAAGAGAGAAATAAACATTCTACCTGTGAATTACTGCCGTTTGTTTTTTTATCAACTAAAAGGAGCATCTGTATTTATTTTGATGTATTTCAACAAAGATAATATATATATATTACCATTTTTTGCAGGGTGGGGGGTAACAGGGATTGCCAACCAAAATCTTTTATTCACAATGACCAATTTATCAAAGACTTTAAATCTGTTTGTACCATTATTTCCTTAATGGAGCAATTTATACACCATATTAACCCTCAACAGACCCACTTCTTAAACCCTCACTCAACTGATTAAACACTGTGCTTGTAAATCTGAGTTTATTTTCACTTGCTGCTACCTGGCCTGAATAACACCCTGGATATGCTACCTTGATCTGAAATGTTTGAGTGTGACAACAAAAAAAAAGGTGTAGAAGGGCAGATGAACACAATTTACTTTTTTAATAAAACATTTAGGGTGAATGATCACTTGTGAAGGCGATTAACAACAAATGCTCTGGACAGAGTCACGGCGGGATTCGTGAAAACGTAAGTTCAGCCATTAAAACCAGCTCGTTGTTGATTTGTTTGCCGCTTTCGTTGACATTTCTGGGTGGAAAACATACCAAATCATCTTCCGCAGCCTAGTGAATAAGACATAGCTCAACTTTACAAAGTTTTGAGACCTTACAGACATGAAAAGGTATGTTTGTACTCGTACCACCCCTCAGTTTGACTATAAGGAATAAGAAGGTCCTTTCAGCAAAATATCTTCAGACATTTTCTTTTGACAGTTTTCACACCAGCGACAAACCTTTGTGTTTCACCGTGATAAAAAATAAATAAAATAAAATAAGAGGAAACATTTCATGTCCAATATTTGTGTCCATTCAGTCCAACATGTTCTGAAGTACCGCCCACTGCACTCAAGTCCGAACCGTGTTGCTGTGTTTGCCACAGAATAAGTTAATAATAAATTAAAAAAATGACTTCACAAAATATAGAGTGAAAAAAAACACAACATGGCAGGTAATGTCTGGGTTTTTCTTGTACAAAAAAAAAATTTAGAAGATCCTTTAAACATGTCTCATGAAGAAAGTCCAGCGGGTGAAACACGTACAGGTTTGAGTTACCAAGGTGGTAAAACTGGAGATCACAGCAAGGTTCTAGCATTAAACAACTCAAAAAAAAGCAACAGTACAGACTTGGCCTGTGATTTGACCAGTGAGGTGTAAGATTTGGGCTCTAAAGCTTGTTGGATTATACAGAAAAAGATAACAGCCCGGTTTAAAAAATACACATCTATTTATGAAAACAGACGAAAGCGAATTCATATATGTGTGTGTGTGTGTGCGTGTGTGTGTGAACAAAGATGCTCGGACTAAAGAAACAGACGAGCCGAGGGATTAAAAACAACACTCGGGTTGTTAAAATTTTTTTCTATTCACTCATAAACTTATCTTTACCTTCTTTGCCTAAAGGAATCTGAATATGTTTAAGATTAGTTCCGGGTCATAACTTCCCTTTAAAACATCTAGTCAGGTTCAAGTATTTAAACTGAAATCTGTTTCATTCTAGTTTTTCAATCCTACTTTTTCCTCTCAGTAATCACAAAAAATAGGGCAGCACAGTGCTGTGCATTGTATAAAAACATGAAACAGCAATATTAGTATTGAACAAATGCTTTCTTTATAGCTCTGCTCCTTTTTATCATCATAATCCCACAAATTAGGTTCTCAACCAAAATATTACAGCCCACTACGATATTGCTTGCAATGAAATTTTGATTTTGTGCACCTTTCCTACAAACAATTGGAGAAATACGACCACGTTAATCTATAAAGTCCATATCATTTTAAAATCTTGTTGTAAAAAAACAAACAAAAAACTTACAGCCTATAAGCTGTGCTTACAACTACATGATGGTTCAGCACAGAGGGTAGTTTTTGCATTAGATATGCGCTTTTGAGATGTTAAAGCCTTCATCTGGTGTTAATTTAGTGACAACTACGCCTTTGATAAATTAAATAAGCTCAACCTGCATTAGAAAATGAAGAGTAGTAGAGGTAATAATTATATAGCAATATATATTTAAGAAGCACCACCAGGTAAATATTACTAATTGGCAAACTACACTTGATTTTATTCATAAGTGCGCAGCGTGGCCAAATAATCTCCAGGTGGCCCCTTTAAAGCTTGCGTGCCAGCAAAGCGCATTATCAATTCCTAATATGGCTTTCCATAAAATTACCAGCAGAAAGCCTAGAGAAGAGGAGCTTGTTACTGTAGTGTTGCTGCAGCTCAATGCTTGATAGCATTTTATTCTTAATTAGAAATTGAAAACAACTAAGTTTTAATTGTTTCTCTGGCTTTCCAGCTTAGAGCTGGCGACACAGCACCAGTTTATTGATAACAATAATTACGAGAGAGGAAACACAAAGGACTGTTGCCGAAGAAGCAATATTATCAGTTCAACGCCGTCTCATGTTGGATAGGAGGGGGGAAAAAAGGGGCACTTTTCTGTTTTCACAAATGGAAAGATGGTTTTTAGGCTTAGAGGAAAACTTCCTATAATAGTATTATGTTCTGACATCTAGTACCAGTTAGACAGTTTTAAAATTGCTCACACAGATTGAGATCTTGAAAACGCGAACAGTCATCACGTTGTATTAAAATATATCTTGTGCGAAGACAAATTCTGCCCTATGAAAAGGACAGCAACTACGGAATCCCATCTTTTCTTTGGCAGCACTGTGACGGTGGCACACTCCAGTCATAAACGTAGGACAACCGCAGCTTCACCTCCTCCTTGCAGAGCCTCCCGTCTCGCTGCAGAGTTTGGTGTTTCTCCAGCATGTCCTCCAAGCTCTGCTTGTGTGTCACCAGGTACTTGTTGTTGCAGCCTCGAGACTTGTACTCCGTGTCGAAGCGCGGGTCGTGCGTCCGCCGGACGTCCACAGGTGCCAGCCAGGCGCCCAGCGACACGTCCTCGCTCTGCCACGTCTTGAGGTAGCCCGCATTAAGGTGCACATAGCGCACCAGGTCTGATGAGAGAACGTAGCCCCCGCCCAGGGCGTAGGGCAGGTAGTAGTCGCAAAGGTCCCAAAAGCTCTCGCGCCACTTCCCAGCTGATTTCACACGGCCCCTCCCTGAGAAGAAGCCCCAGTACAGCTTGCTTGGCTCCTTCCCCTTCAGCTCCTCTTTGAGAAGGTCCAGGCGAGCAAATGTGTCGTCGTCCGCTTTGAATACAAACTTAAAGTCCACGTTCTGGTCCAGCCAGGAGTACATGTGGAGCAGCTTTACTGTCAGGTTCTCATAAGAATCTTGGAGATCAGGCATTAAGAGCAAGTCTTTATGCCTTCCTTGCTCCGTGTTCAAATTCTGCAGATCTTCACTGGAAAGGCCCTGAGTCCCGACCACGAACATGGCCAGAACATCGGAGTCCCGCTTGGCGAGCCAGGTGCTCCGAATGATGCTTCTGCGCTCCGTGTACTTGGGCCCTGTTGTGACGAGGACCACGAGGAACGCAGTCAAGTCTTTCGAAGTGGAAACGGGATTCTGGTGGTCAGGGCGTAAATGCAGAGATTTGGTGTGGGGGGCCAAGCCTGGGGGATCCAGGTGACCCTGTTTCAGGGTTTCTGACGTGCATTTGGCCAGGAAGACGAGGACCACGGCGAAACTGCAGACAGTACCGATGACCAGAGCCGTCTTATGGCGACATACCAGACGGATGAGATTCATTGTGCTGAATGCCAGGGAGAAGAACATACATCTTTGTTAGTATCGGCCTGATTCACAGAACTTGTTTCACCATTTCAAATGGCACTTTACATTTTGCAAACAGATTTCTGCTAAGATGACTAATAAGAACATAGATGTGTACAAAGTATTTACAAATTTTTTTTAAGTACTTTTGCAAAGCTTGTGAATGATCTGCTCTGCATCTCAGACTTGAAGACACATTTATTGGTTTATGCATATGACAGATTCAAACTAATACTTAAGGGTTAAAGGTTAATATTAGCAAGAATAATTGATGAATTGATGCATGAATATGTAAGTGAACGGACAGCAGAGTGAAAGTGAGGGTGGATGCACAGATTAAACCATACGACTTGCATTAACTTATAAATCACTTTAAAAAAAGCTGATAGGTTTCCACACTCTGAGAGAACCCTGTAATATAACCCATCATGTCATACAGGATCTAGTAAAGGCTAACAATGTCATTTTGATTTTAATAACGGTCCAGCTTAGGATGATGCGTCTAAACAACAATCAACAGCTGAGCAGGACATCACAACGTTACATTGACTTTGTGACCTGATGGATCACGTCAAAGAAGAAAAAAAAGATTCCTGGATTACCTTTGCAGAGGAAAGAATGATGCAAGCAGGTCGGGGGCCGAGGAAAGCAGCTGCGCTCAGCTAGCTGGGGCTACCCGGGTAAACGCAGCTGCGTACAGGCAGCAGACAGACGCAGCCGGTCTGAACATGAAACATGCTGGTCTGACCAGGAGACGGGTCGGACTCAATCGCAAGGGTTACTAAAGCCAGGTTAGACGGGTCTACTGGAGATCTAACGTGTTCATCCTCAGCTTTGCGGTTTTGCACCCAACCAGTTCGAGGTGTCTCTGTGGAAGAGGAGCCCCGGAAGTGGCCCCCTCCTCCCCTCAGTGCGTGAGGAAAATTAAACACACACAAACATTTGCATGTATGTATATAGATATTTAAATAAATATAGCTATTTTCTAATTTACTTGAACCGAAAATGATCGACTATAGTGTAGTATACATAAGGCCAATCGAACATTTGTCTTAAAAACGAACCACGTAGTTTAGTTTTCAAAAAATTATTGTCATGATTTTATTTAATTACAGAGAATATAGATGCATGTGTTACTATTATTTTTATGCTGTCCCGAAAACAAGAACAGAGGAGTAATGATATTACAGCAGCAGCCAGGCGCATGCGCACCAACTTCTACATTTTACCGTCAGGGCAACACCGGATGTTGTGTTTAGAAGCTTTCAAAATTAGAGCCGGAAGTCGTATATGTGGATTTAAAGTCTTTGTGAACCTTATCATACGCTATATAATACGACATTGTTTTATTACTGGTCAAAATTACGTTTTAACTGGTAAAGATACCCAAGGCTTACCAGGGTTATGTCTGTTTACCGAAAGCACGGTTTGAGTTACCATTTTGTTTTTCATTTTTAAAGGATCTCAAAAGTAGTTTGCAATAATTGTATTGACAAAAACTGAAAAGTGATTAAATCAAACAGTGTTTGTACGAACAACGTGTGTGTTTCTAATGATTGTTTGTCTTTACGCGTTTATTTTGAAAAGGCAAAACGGAAGTTGTGTCTTCCTCTCGGCTGTCACGATGCGGTCGGTTTGCTAATGTCCATCAATTGTAAGGAGAGTGATGGGCTTGTTGTGTTAAAGCGGCTCTATGTTGCCTGTAAGTTAACCGTGAAACAAAAAGAATAAAATAAACGTCCACAGTCCACAATGTGAGGTTTGGCGACCGTTTAATGACAGTTAATCGCCGTAACGTCTGGCTGTGACACGGCAGCGTAACATGACGGTTCGGGGCGCCGGTCGGGCCGGTCGGACCGCTTCGGTCTGTGTCGCCATCTTTCTGCTAATTATTACGGTCCATGCGGCGGAAGGGGCCCACGAATTTGACCCGTATAAAGTCCTTGGTGTCGGCAGGAGTGCCAGTCAGGCCGAAATCAAACGGGCGTACAAGAACCTGGCCAGAGAATGGTAAGTGGCACAAAGTGTGTGAGAAGCTATTTAATGCTCCAGCATTGGCAGAACATGGTGCATTTAGGTAAAAGGTCTTGTTTCTGCGTTATTATGCCATATATTGACCTTATTCTTTAGGCATCCAGACAAGAACAAGAACCCCAGTGCTGAAGATATGTTCATTAAGATTTCCAAGTCCTACGAGGTGAGTGTAAGGATATTATACAGTCTACACACCTGCCTTTCTTTTCAGTTTCATCAGCTCCGCATTAGAACCAGACTCCCAAAATCAACAACCTCTCACTTCTGCTTTTCTCTCCCAGGTCCTGTCTAATGAGGAGCGAAGGTCCAACTTTGACCGCTACGGGCAGGTGGATGAAAACCAGCCTTTTGGACAATCACAACATCATCGTTTTCGCCACTTCGACAACAGTTTCTACTTCGATGAGTCCTTTTTCAATTTCCCCAGGTATTGCGCTTTTTCTTTTAATTTTTTTAAGCTCTGCAGAAGAGATGTGTGCAGTTTCAGAGTGGAGTCTAAACAAAAAACAACTAACATGCTATCTGAAAACGTACTATATCAAAGTAGTGTCCCAGAAGATTGGCTCTTGTTTTACTAAGATAGAATAGGGGGGAAATTAGGCAATTTTAAGGTAAGTCCACAGATCTAGGTTTTTACAGAGACGCTCCACAAGTCACACTAAATTAACCAGAAATGTTACTTATACCAGTGTGTTTATGATTTACATCCAGTGATGATTTAGTGAATGCTCCATGATAACACACCATAGTTAACTACTGTTAAATTCAAAAACCAAATTATATTTTTGAGGATTGGGGCTACATCCCTTAGGATTGGTCTTCTTTTAAGTAGCTTGCAGGCTCAAAAAGTAAATGATACACACTACACTTCTGCATCTGATCCTGTTCCAGGTCAAGGGACTTCGCAGACAGCAAGTACATGCTCCACCATGCGCAGTTTAACAGCAACATTCTCCCAGACAGCTACAAGAGGCCGTACCTCATCAAAGTGACGGCTGAGTGGTGCTTTGCCTGCATCCACATCGAGCCTGTGTGGAAGGAGACTGTGCAGGAGCTGGAACCTCTTGGTACATACTTTACATATATTAATGATTAGAGTGATTTAAGGTTGCCATTAAATGCTCTATTTAAAACTGTTTTAGCTGCTTTAAAGCTGCATATGTTAAACAAACCGTACCACCTGTAAAGTGGTTTTAGTTTCAAAATAAATGTGTCCAGTAAATATCTGGATAATTACATATCTCTACTCTTTTTGTGTTGGTTGTTACTATTTATGCCAATATGGCTTTCATTGCTGTACCCTGTTTCCTTGTTCATCAAGGTCAACAAAGTACTTTTTCACAGCATCTGTGAGTAATTTGGCATTTTGCCTAGTGGTCAGTGTAATTTGCCTTGATAAAGTAACAACACGCCTGACTTTTTTATGCATGTATTATATTAATTTGACAGTCAAACTTTTCTGAGGTCACCTTAGAGGAGCAGTTCACTTTCACATAGACAAAATAGACAAATAAAGCACAAACTGATAAAATGTTACCACTTTAGTATGTTTCTTGTATTTTAACCTCATTTTATCATTGTTTATATTAATGCTGAATCAGGTGTAGGCATTGGCATTGTAGACCTGGGCTCTGAGCGTCGCTTAGCCAATCAGCTGAGAGCCTATCGGGCCCCCTCCATCATTGGTCTGCTAAACGGCAGGATGACCTTCTTCCATCAGGCTGTGGTACGGGAGCACTTGCGACAGTTTGTGGAGGATCTGCTGCCTCACAACCTGGTGGACAGGGTAGGTACACTTTTATTTCACCTCTTTCTGGATTAACTGCCTGATATCTGCTTTTGCAGTTAATTCCTTTTTATCATAAATAGTCACACAAGAGATGCAGTAGCTTTGTCCTATATATTTCATAAGATTCAGGCAAAAAGATGTGGCTTGTTTTACTTCATCCATTCAAAGATTTTTCTTTCTTTAACTTTCTTCTATGATGGTGTTAACAGATCGATGACCACAACTATCAGGCTTTTCTGGACCATTGGCATGTGGAAAATAAGCCCAGTCTGCTTTTGTTTGACCTAGTTCCTGTTGTACCTCTTCTGTACAAGGTAAAGGTTACTGTTACAATCAAATGGAGTGTTATTAACCTTCAAAGGTTATTTTTCTTCACTTAAGGAACATTAAATTCAATTTTTTATCTATATGGAACGGTTACATTACAGTATCAATAACAGTGAAATAATTTAAAACTTTGCATAGTAAATATAAAAACGGTTTTCTTAAGACTGTTTATTGTTCTTTTCAGTTCAGATTCTGCACATGTTCATAAAAACTAATACATTTGAAAATTCAAAATCTGAGCGTTTAAAATGTTGTAGGTTGACCCACACCTGGATTTATGTATTACTACTTCCAGAATCATTCAAGGTGCTTAATATATGTACCTAAGGAATTCATTTTTATTACACTTTCTCATAACTCCAGGGTCCATGAAACAAAACATCCTTCAGCAATACGAAGTTTTCTCCTGATATTGCCTATTGTACCCTTTTAAAAATGATTTAATGTAATTTGTACACTGAATATTGTTTCACTATCCAATGTGTTGTAACAACCCCAATTTCCATTCACCTTCTAGAGAGCATTGCTGGTGGCTCATACATGTAAAAGCTTTGAGGTTACAAGCTAGAGCCAGAAAACACTGTCTTAGGTGGACAAATTGTTTGCGGCTGAAAATTATTAAATAATATTATAAGGTTACTATTGTGGTTAGGTTGTAACACTGCTGTCATTTTGCCCTCTTTAAAAGGTGTATTTATTTATTTTTTTCTTTTAATTGTCCCCCAGTTGACTGCCTTTGCCTTCAGGGACTATGTACGCTTTGGCTACGTGGATCAAGGGACAACACGCAACACAAAGCTCCTGCGGCAATTCAACATCAACACTTACGCTCCGACCATGCTTTTGTTTAAGGAGGATACAGAGAGGCCTGTAGACATCATCCAGGTACGACTAGTTTTCTCAGAAGTCTGGGGCTCCTCATTATTGTAAGGCAACTTTTGGATATGGTTTAATTTTGTAATGTAGTTTTACATTTGTCTTGACTTTTTAAAAAAAATGTATTTCAGGCCAGAGGGATGAAGAAGCAGCTCATGGAGGAGTTTGTTTCGAACAACAAGTTCCTGCAGGTGCCTCGGCTGGTCAACCAGCAGCTCTTTGACGAGCTGTGTCCTGTTAAACAGTTCCACCGACGGAGGAAGTGAGAAAAATGATAGCAGATTGTTTTAGATTGTATTTTGTAGACATCTTGGTTAAGTTCTTCTTTACTATTAAATTTGCAAGATATAAAATTTAGCTTTTTAGTTGTTCATGGAACTTCAATCTACATTCAAAACATGTTTAGGTTAGACTGAAATAAATGTTCCATATTGGGTGCCCCAAAAAATGTGATTCATACAAAACTTATGACTTTAATTTACTGCAATTAAGAATTCATTTCAGATGTCCCAGTATCAATTAATATATATATATATATATTTATAAATATATATATATATATATATATATATATATATATATATATATATATATATATATATATATATATATATATATATATAT
>JAVLVB010000979.1:1146434-1177081 GCA_032876305.1 Orestias chungarensis
GTTTAATAAGCTCCTCCCAAAATTGACACAGAAATTAGGAAGTGAATCGTTTTGAAACAAACAATTATTTATCGATTCATGATCTCAAAACTCCCAATCAAATTTAATCGTGAGATGGTGAAAGGTTTGCACTCCTCGTTTCAAGATATTATTTTAAAACATTACAGTGTAGCTGACATCACAGCCGGCTTTACTCATGTGTTGGATTAAATCATGGACTAGAAAACAAATCCAGCTTTTTTTTTTTTTCCCCGCATGTCTTTTTTAAAATCTGTTTAAATATTTGAAGAAGTGTTAACAAAAAAAAGCCTTTTAACCCTGTTTTATCTAAATTGCATTTGGAATACCAATAAGATTTTGAAGAGATGGTAAACTCATCATTGGTTTTCAACTTTCTCTAAAGTTAAAATCTTTAAAAGTGCGGCTTGCATTTAAAGTAAATACTTTGTTGACCACTTTCTGCTGCAGTGTTGTTCGAGTCTTTTGGGGTTTGTCTCTCATTTTGCTCATTCATCTTTGCCAACATAGTCAGATTAGCAGTATTCAAGCCTTTTCACAGATTCTTAGTTGAATTTAAATTTCTACTGGGCCATTTGAATAAGTTTGTGTGTTCATTTTTCTGTAGTGGCTCTGACAGTTTACTTGAAATTGTTGTAAATTCCCCCCCCATCTTAGACAGTGGGGGTGGTATGTTTGTAGTGATAAGTGTTAAACCACCACTGAATATTTGCACATAGGGCTGAAGATTCACCTTTTGTTTCTTCTAAATTTAACAGCTTTTTGCGTGTTTTTTCGGTGTCCCTCACAAAGCGAATGAAATACTGCAATAAAAAACAAAAACTAAAAAAAACAACATTTCAGTCTTCTATAAAGGCCACATTTGTGAAATCCCCAACTAATATTTTGCATCTTGACAAGAATTACATTTGGCCTCTTGGCTGCTTCTCTGTATAACGCTCTCTTTGTCCAGCCTGATATTTTAGAACTGCCAGGTCTTGGTAAGGTTGCATTTCTACCACTCTCTTTCCAGTTTTTACATAATGTATTAAACGGATCTCTGTGACATGTTTGATTCCTACAGTAATCTAACTAGCTTATGCATCATGTGCCTTGTGTTGTTTGTTGTCAGGTACTGTGTGCTGCTCATCACTGGGGAGGATGAAGCCTTCCTCAAAGGCAACAGGGCCTTTGTGGACTTTGCCACTGTTAACAAAAAAGACGTCCTACGGTTTGCATATGTCTACCAATATCAGCAGCAACCCCTCTGTCAGGCGCTTCTGCACAACCAGGCTGCCGCCTTTCCTCAGGTCAGCTCGCACAAAAACACCCGACATCAAGGACAAGATGAACCCTTTTTTTTTTTTTACTGCTACACTTTACAATTAACGGAGCTCCAAACATTAAAGTCGTATCAGATTTCTTGTTTCAGATTACAGGCATGCGCTTCGCAACGCTCTCCCACGCGTCAGTTTGCAGTAAAAGTGCTCTCCCATAACACTGACAGGTGGTGATTCTGGAGAGGCGGACTCAGGCAGGCCGGGTGCTGTACCGCTCACTGAGCAGCGGCTGGAACGGCAGCCAGGAGGACAAGTACCGGCTCCACGAGCAGCTGGAGCTCCTGCAGAAAGACCCCACCTACCTGAACTCAGACACGACCTTACCAGAGCTCAACAACGAGATGGCTCCAGTAAGTCACAAGAAACTTGACCTGGGCTCATTTGGCAGGCAGAAACACATGGATTTGCCTTGCGGTCATGTTTAATCTTTAATGGACGCTGCTTTTTTTTTTGATGTTGATCTATTTTGCAGATATTTATTATTCAGTGGATGAATGCCGCTTATGATTACATCCTTCAGATGTATGATGGACTTCTCTACTCAAACTGGTAAGACAGCACTCTCCCAGGAAGCTGCAGAATGTCCCAAAAAAAAAGCTAACAAACATTGTTGACACAAGATGAGAAGTCGCTACAAGGTTTTAAGGCTAGCTAAGGTAGTCGTTCATAGTATAGCTGCAATGCTCCTCTTGTAGGAATCCAAATTGGCTATGAAGGGTTTTTATATGGAGGTTTTATTGGGTCAAACCAGCATACATCTGTGACAGTGAGGAAAATGAAATAGATTTTTTTCCTTTTGTTTAGGCGAGAGATGATGCCCATTCTGTCCTTGATCTTCTCAGCTCTCTTCATTCTTTTTGGTACCGTTATAATCCAGGCTTTCAGGTGAGACTAGTGTACTGAGTTTACAGATATTTACTTGGTTCATAAATGTAATCCTATGGTGGTTAAAAAGAACCTTTACTTATGATTCTCTTGTTTACTGTTGTTTACAGTGAGCCAAGTGAGAGCAAACCGAACCCAAAAGAGAAAAACACAACTCAAACTGAGGATGATGCAGCAAGCCGAGCAAGTACCTCGAGGTAATGCAGTAACATGAAATAAACACAAGATGGACCCAAATATCAGACACATTTTGTGATATCTTTGATCTTCTAGCATCAGTAGCTCCTAGTATAAAAGGAGCTCCTCTAGAAAATTTCTGAACACATAGGGTTTTCTATCATTATTTCCTGGTTTATTTCCCATGACCGCTCATATCAGCTGTGAAATGACTGTAATTTCATCTCCCTGAAGTCCGACCTATAAAAACCTCTCAGAATATGACGGCATAGGACATTTGCTTCCACCTTGTGGGAGCTTTCCTCTCATTTTGCTTGAAGGCTTATTGATTAGATTTTTACGAAACAATAATACATTTGTCACAATGTTGGGCGCAGGCTTTCTCCACATCCTTCATATTGGATTTTCTTTTACCATTTTCTCAGACTTGGATTAGTTTAAATCATTTTAAAGAGTTATTTCCTGGAGTTGTTGCCTAATAAGCTTTTTTGCATTGGCAAGCAGTTTGTTGACATTCTTTATCTTTATCCTTTTACTGGTCAGTATTTTCAAACAAAAAATGGCAAAGAATAAAATGTGTTCTTATTTAAAGACAAATGATAGATTTAGCAATAGAAATGTTCTAAATTAGTCCAGATGTAAAAAAAAAATTCACCATGAAATAAACAAAATCTGTTGAATTGAGTGAATTTATTTACCCTACTCACAAAAAGTTAGGGATATTTGGCTGTCGGGTTGAATTTCAGGATGAGCCCAAAAGGCATTCAAACCTTAACAGGTTAATGCGACCTTCTCTAAGCTTCTGAACGCACCTGTCCAACTGTTAAATGTTTCAGTACTTTTTGCACATTTTGCTGTTCTCTAACAAGGAGCTTAACGGCAAAAGTCACAACAGGTGTTTGATCCTCGAATCCACTAATAAACGTCCTGGTTCAATTACAGCTGGTGTTTAAACAGTCGTCCTCATCAGGCTGTTCACATTGTGACATGAGCACAAGACGACACCAAACAATGGATCAACAGTACCTGGCCATTGCAATGCTTCAAACAGGACGTTCTCAGACGGACGTGGCCACTGAGCTCAGAGTGTCACAGAATGTCATCAGCAGGTTGCAACAGAGATACTGAGAGACTGGAAGAGTTAGAGAAAGTCGTAGAAGTGGACGTCCTTTGGCCACATCCCACGCTGATGACCGCTATATTGTGAACAATGCCCTGAGAAACCGGATGATGAATACCACTCAACTCCAGGCACGTTTAAGGGAGGTGAGAGGCACCCAAGTGTCACGTCAGACCATTCGAAACTGTTTAAATCAGCGTGGTCTGCGTGCTAGACGACCTGCAAGGGTACCTGACCACACCAGAAGCCACAGGCGTCATAGTCTTGCATGGGCCAGGGAGCATTTACGCTGGACGAGGGACCAGTGGGCCTCAGTGCTGTTCTGTGATGAAAGTCGATTCACGTTGAGCAGAAATGATGGCCTCCAACGGTGTTGAAGACGTCAGGGAGAGCGCTATGCATCAGCCACTGCTGTCACCAGCTTTTGCTGTGGCAGTGTCACAGTTTGGGCAGGTGTGTCCAGTCTGTATATAACTGCGCCACACTTTGTGAATGGTACAGTGAAAAGCCCATACTACCTCAATAACATTGTTAATCCAGTGATTGTGCCCCTACATGAACAACACAGGCCTAATTTCATCTTAATGGACGACAATGCTCCAGCTCATCGGGGTCGCATCATCAGGGAAAGGCTGTTGGAGACTGCTGTACCTCAAATGTAGCGGCCTGCACTTTCTCCAGACCTGAATCCCATTGAAAACCTTTGGGATCAACTGAGTCGCCGTGTAGAGGCTCGAAACTCTGCACCCCTAAACTTCAATGACCTGAGGGCTACCCTTCAAGAAGAGTGGGATGCCCTGCCTCAGCAGACAATAAGTCGACTTGTGAACAGCATGAGACGTCGTTGTCAAGCTGTAATTGATGCTCAAGGGCACATGACGAGTTATTGAGACGTTGACATTTTTTGTTGTGGTGAACACACCATTGTTGTTAAATTTTGTTTCAACTAATTGTTTGAGATGAGGAAATCACCAGTGCATCCTTCTACTTAAATGTCCTACTTTCGTGATATGATATCACTGTAGCGGGAACTTTTTATATTTTCCACAAATTTCACCCGAAAGCCAAATATCCCTAATTTTTTGTGAGTAGTGTAATTTCTTTGTATTAATTTGACTTTCTTGAAACATTTAATCTTGAATTTTGTAATTTTTAGTTTTTCAAAAAAAAAATTCTAGTGAAAAAATTTAATGACACCGGAGCAATTTTTTTGCATGAGACCCCATTTTAATATTTCATTACATCATTTTCACCGTTTCTGTTCTGTTAACTCTGCCGTCCTCTGTTGTTTCCTGTGGTTTGTACAGCCGTCATCCAAGGAAGGACTTTGTGGAAGTGACGGAGCTAACAGACATCACATACACCAGCAACCTGGTGAAGCTCAGACCGGGTCACATCAATGTTGTGCTGGTGCTCACGAATGTCTCTAAGAATGCTCTGCTCAGGAAGTTTGCAAAGGAGGTTTTTTCTTTCTCTGGGTGAGTCTCCAGGAAGAACACTCTGCTGCATGAAGACTGAGCCTTGATTTCGTATTGATAATCCTGAAATCGCCGTTCTTCCTTAGTTCTCAGACCCTCCACTTCTCTTTCCTCAACGCGGAAAAGCACCGCCATTGGATGCCTACCCTGCTTCGCTCAGCCAGTCCTGGCGGGCCGGGCGACTCCCACTCCGATGACGAGGAGTCTTCAGACTACACGGGCCATGTGCTGGCCCTCAACGGCTACAAGAAATATTTTTGCCTCTTCAGACCCGTCTTCACAGGGGAGGACCCCAACGACTCGTCGTCGGATGCCTCTGACGGCACGAGGAAATCCCGCTCCAGATCCAGGTCTAGCTCCCACTCCCGATCACGCTCTCATTCCAGGGAAGAAGGTTCCATCCCCAAAAGAGGTTCGACCCGGGCCATGAGCATAGAGGTCCACCACAAGCTGGACAGGCTGGGATTGTGGATGGAGCGGCTCATGGAGGGCACCCTGCCCAGACTGCGTGTCTCGTCGTGGCCTGCGCTGAACATCTTTTCCACAGAGACCTGAGGTTAGAGCAAACGACAAAGCTCTACGTTCTGGTTTGGCCTCCCAAACGAAGACACCTGTAGAGCAGCCACGATGTTTTCTATAAACGGTTTAAGTTCTGTTCCGTAAACGTAGCGCAGCACTGATTTGTCGGCAGTGATGGTGTTGAGCAGCAACACCTTGCAGAGGAGTATTAGGATTAAAAAATGCAAATGTCCATATTGCTTCATCATGTTTAGACAGGCGGCATGAATCACAGTGAAGGATATTTTAGGTCTGTCAGAGGTCAGCAGCAGCAGGCAGTTGCATAATTTAACTCCTGCTTATTTTGAAGAAATTGTTTTTTGGTGCATATTTTTGTTGCACCTTTGTGTACCATTGGCTTAACGGATAAATCTCAGTCTTAATTACATGAAACGTAAAAACATTAAGTAGGGCTTGGCTGCAGACACACCCTGTTCACCCGCTGTCTGCGTCACTCCCTAATGCACTTGAAAATGCAACGGCGAGAATACTAAATACTAAATAAAAAGAAGACATCAGAGCTGTTAGTTCTGGGAGATAAATCATGCAGGAAAATAAAAAAAGCTTTCAGAGGCAAGGATGCTTTTCAGCTTGCACAAACACTGCTTTATATGCAGGAAATGTACATTCACCCTGTATGTTGTGTCAAGCAGCCAAGCATGGGATTTCTAGCGTCCAACGGTCCAAATCAGGACCTATAATTACTAATGGGATGTATATGTTAGATTAAAACCAGAACAAGCAGAAAAAGGCTGATAAACACAAATCTTTAAATACTTCTTGTCAAAAAGTTGCATTAAAGATCATTTTAAGTACTGATACTTATAAAGTAATGAGAGAAAACAAAATGTGAAGCAAATTTTTCTTATTATAATTTTTTTTTAGTTTTGTCATCTTTTTTCTATTTTTTGCCAAATCATTCTTCATTAGTATCAGTTACAGTAGAAAATCGCCTTATACATAGGATTGTGTTGGTGCATTTCTTTATATGGGCCAGGAATTGAACTGTATCTCTTTTATTCATTAGCTGAAGTCATTCACTGTGGGAAACTAGATTTTTTTTTTTTTTTGCACTACTTAAATTATTTAAACAATCATCAACCCTCTGAAATTCACTCAGCATTGAAACTCTTTTAAAAATGACTTCTCTTCGGAGACCGAATTTCAGCATGTGCCGTAAAGAAATAGAGTTTTGCTCAGAATGATTCACACCCCTGGCAAATGGATCTTTAAACAACTAATTATTTAAATAATATGTGACTTTGTTTTTAATATTACTTAATAATAAGAGAAAAAGGGTTTTGTTGCATTTCAGCAATCAGACACGCCAAATGATTGCTAAGATAAACTGTAGCTGTCCTGCTCCAGTACTCCGCAATTATTACTTCCGGTCAGAGGAAGCATGCTGGTCACTCTATAAGACATATACAGTTTTGTTGTTAAATTATTACCCTGAGTTTTTATTTATTTTCTTCACCTGATGGAAATGTAACATTTTGCGTCCATTAAAAGACATTTTACAAATGTATTAGGGATATTGGAAAATTGTCATTTTAAAACCTGAAAATCCTCTTGCATGTCACATTTTGTCTGGAAGAAACAATCCGAGCTTCTTGCTTTCTTGAAATGTTAACGTTTGATATTAAAGTGTGTTTGCATCAAGTATCTAGACCTACAAATAATGCTGCTGGATTAAGTTTATTTTGTCCCACTGATTGCGTAAACATTTAACTTTTCCTATATGTTTAATTTCTGAACTATTAATGACACTTATCTGCTCAACAGCTATAATGTGCTGAAGCCTAAAAATATTATTTCTCCTGTTATAACTGTGCAAAATAAAGAGTCATTTTCAAAACGTATTTATTAAAATGTGTGCATCGGTCTCTGTTTTCTTTTTTGACTACATTTTTTTTAACCAATTTTAACAGTACATTAATTGTTAACTCGTAAAGGTGTGTGTACAAACAACATACGCGTACGATTTAGTGCATTGCTTTTATTGAAGCTGTGTAGCTTCAATAAACTAATAGAAATCCAACAAATACATGTTTTTATTTTTTTATTTGGCACAAACATCAAAATGTAGGAAATCGTTTCCCAAACTGCTCAGTGACATATTTAGAGGCTGTTGCCTTCGAGTTTCTATGATATAAACGGCAAACTTTTAAATTCCATTTAACTTTTTTTAAATTGACTAGTAGTATGGTGTAACACATGGGCAAATTTCTCTCTTAGACATTGGAAAAACAGTGACTTACTTAAATATGCTACATGTTTGTTGAGCTCAGGTTTCAAATGGTGCCACCTTAGGGAGGTAAGGACCAAGCTGAAGTGTTAAAGGATTTTTACTACCAAAGATAAAAGTAGATATGGAGAAGTTTGCAAAAAGGAGTGAATGTCAGTGAAATTTTGCGCATTGTTTTTTAGTGGAATTAATTCAATTAATTAATCTTCTCCTTAAACAGGTCCTCGGGGCCAAACGACCTGGGCAGTAGCTCTTTCACTGACATCTTCACGTACTCGTAGTTGGGCTTTGTAAGATAAACATCCCAGTCAAGTCCAAACTGTAGTTGGAAACATAAATAAAAAAATATTTGTCTGAGATTGTACAACGTAAACTTGAAAATAACAACATGCGGAACTGATCTACTGAAAGCAGTATTTGTCGTACTTGTATTTATTGGTTTCCAATCTCGATTCCAATCTCAAACGTATAAATACATACTGCTTGAAGCCAAGTTGAAAGACTGGTCATACTGTACCTCTCTCATGACTTGGCGGCAGGCTCCGCATGGGGAGATGAACTGGTCACTCATATCACTGAAAGAATATAGGACGGAAAAACTTTACAAACCCCTATTGTATTAATTTCCACGTTTTTTATTAATTTATTTGGACTTCCCAAATACAGGCCGGTTCTGATTGTTTGGGAGAGAAGGTGTGAAATTGTCAACAACTATGTAGTCTCTGGTTTAATCACTGGTTGTCAGTTTGATTCCTCCTGAAGACTTTAAAGGTGGCCTTTCTTTAAAAAAAGAAACTGCTTAGTCAACCTCTTAAACTGATATCATCTGATAGCATCAAACTGGCCTCTGGTAACAATGTAAAGAACCTTGGTGTTATTTTGATCAGCACATGTCTTTCAAGTCCCATATAAAACTGGTCTGTAAGATTTCCTTCTTTCACTTTAAGAATATAGCAAAAATTAGAAATATTGTCTCTAGGACTGATGCTGAAAAAACTAGTCCATGCATTTGTTACTTCAAGGCTGGACTATTGTAACTCTTTATTAGCAGGAAGTCCACAAAATGCAGTTAAAAGCCTTCAGTTGGTCCAAAACGCTGCAGCAAGAGTTCTGATGAAACTTAAAAAGGGAGATCATATCTCCCCAATTTTAGCTTCCCTTCATTGGCTCCCTGTCAAACTTAGAATAGATTTCAAGATTCTTCTTTTGACATATAAACCCCTCACTAATCAAGCTCCATCGCATATCAGAGATCTGATTACTCCTTATGTCCCTAACAGAGCACTTCGCTCTCAGACTGCAGGCTTACTGGTGGTCCCTAGAATCTCTAAAAGCAGAAGGGGAGGCAGATCTTTTAGTTATCAGGCTTCTCTCCTGTGGAACCAGCTACCAGTTTTAGTCCATGAGGCAGGGTGTCTGTTTAGTTTCAAATCTAGGCTTAAAACCATCATTTTTGATAAAGTTTATAGTTAGGAAGAGGTAGAAAAGACAGCCTAATCCGTTTGGGGGAGGAATTAAGTTTTGATGATGTTCTCCTTTGCTCTACCTTCTTCATATCTCACTCTACAGGATTACGTTATTTAAGCTATTTCTATAGTCATGCTGCTATTGGCATATATTAGTCTGCTGGAGGACAATCTGACCACTTCTCTCTCTGCTACTTTCTTCCTTTGTACAATCTTCTTTAATTGCTGTTATTTCAACCTTTTTAACCTTTTGTTTTCTCTTAGTGTTCTTCTCCCCATAGTAACCACACCTGGGCTGGCGTTCTGTTAGCTGGGACAGCTTCTTGGATGAGAACATGGGCTGAGATGCTGCCAGTGACGCTCCACAACTGCTGCTATAAACTCTTCTTTTTCAGTATATTTTGCATCTATTTTAGTTTTCTATCCAATCAAACCCCCAGTCGGTCGTTGCAGATGGCTGCTTGTACTGAGCCAGGTTATGCTGGAGGTTTGTTCCTGTTAAAGTGGAGTTTTTCTTCCCCACTGTCGCTACAAGCATGCTCAGTATGAGGGGTTGCTGTAAAGTCAACGACAACACAAGCCACTCTTTCGGTCTGCTGAAGAGTGATTGCTGAGAAGACATCTGTTGTAAATTGGCGCAATATAAATAAACCAATTCTTGATTCTTGCGAAGTCCAGTTACTGTAATTAAGCCTTTTCAATTCTTAGAGCGTGATTGGCAGAAAAATCTAACTTTTTTACAATTTTATTCTTTTGGTATTAGGTGATAGTGGTGAACAAACTACGATGCCAGGCAGGAATAACGCCATGGGGCGACCCAGATCACTCTAAAAGACCTAAAGATCCTTTCCGCACAGTGAACCCCCAGGGATAACTCAGATTTATAAGGCGTGTCACAGGGTTCAAGTCCAACATTGTGGACGTGCTGATGTGCGAAGACAATTGTAGTGTGAAATGACTCATGGTTGAGTAATGAACAAAAAGTGTCTGTAGAATAAGTAGAGAGTGGAATACCAGTGTAACAACAAATTACCTTAATTTCCGAGAAACAAATGACGGTTGGTTGCAAGATTACCTGGCAATGGCGATGGCTTTGAACTCTTGGCAGCCTTCTGACACCGCCTTTGCAATGGCAGTCCTTTCAGCGCAAATTCCCAGATTGTAACACGCGTTCTCCACGTTACAGCCTGAAACGACCAAAGACACAAGCAAACATATTGTAGGAGACCCTCCACAGAAGAAAAAAGAGTTGCTGTATTTGCTCATTCAGGTCTTTCTCTGGGTCATTGGACTCCCAGCTGTTGGCTTGTCATTCCCCTCGGCACCCTTCGCCTACCTACCCTCTTATGTGATAAAAACAGGTGAGTTGTCCACCTTTGTGATGTCCAGCAACACTGACAGGACAACTCTGTGTACAAGCTGAGGTTGAGACAAGATTTGCGCATACATTACAAAAGATAGCATTTCGTTCAGGAAGTCGGAATATTGAAGCCCCGTCACAGGAGAGGATTATTGATTGATGGGCTGGATTTCAATTCTCTTTTTTTGAATTTTCCACTTGGCTAACTCCAAGGTAATAATTAACATAGCTTAGGCCCATTAACATCAGAAACTATAAATAAATTGTGGTGTTTCAGTTAAAGACAAAGTGCCTTATTCCAAAAGTCACAACTAAATTGTCTCAGTCAGATTGTGTAACATTGAAAGCAATGTACTGATCACTTTTCGTACTAATCAATGCAGCACTACTAGTTTTCCGTTGATCCTAAAATTAAATATGACCTCTGCTCGCTGTAGTTGTTCATCTTACTTGTCGACACACACAGCCTACCTGTAAAAACGCGATTGTCAGAGGTCCTGAGCGCTGCTCCCACTCTAAAGTTGCTGTAATTACAGTAAGCTTGTTGTTTGGCCTCGTGGGACTTAAGGATCAGTTCTTTAACTTCATCCATACTGCCTTCTCTTTTGTTTGTTTTTTGTTTTTTTGCTATGTCAGGTTGCTTTTGAGCATCTGAATGAGACTGAAGTGACTTTGCTTTAAATGTGAATGGGACAAAGGGAAAAGGGGAGAGTTCAGTCGTACAGCCAATCACTCGCTGGGATACAAACTCAGCATGTTGTCATGAAGTAAAGGGGAGGAGGCTTGGTTGGTGTAACTTTTAATGATTATTAGAGGACAGTGAAGCAGACTTAGCTTGGGCGAGTCTTCTGACCTTAGTTGTGAGATGCTTGACTGGAAAGATGACTAATAACGGTCTTCACTTCTTCTAACTCTTTTATATCTTGTCACTTCATGACCAAAAAGTGTTGGGTATGTTGTTTTTAATGGCATAGATAATCACAAATAGTATGTACTAATGACCTAGAAAAAAATAATATATACATGGTTTTAAAAAAATTTTGGTTTGTATTTTTATTTGGCAAACATATTAAGTCATAATTTGTCATTTGAACTGACAGCAGGTAAGGAAAAGGTTATTAATATTTCAACAAGAAGCAGATTTTAAATCTACAGGAGCTGCAAAGATTCAAAGCGAGTCCTAAAAACATAGAAATTCTGTTAAATTAAAGGTTTTTAGGAATCAAATGTTTCAGGATTTTTGATCATTCGATATAAACCTTTCCATCGTAGCTTTGGTTGTATGTTTACCGGCTTCGCATAAGTAAAAAGTGTGAAGACTTCAAAAGACACGTGCTCCCATGTTTCACCAAAGTTGAAAAAAAATGTCTTTATTTTAAGTTCTTTTATTCAAGAAAAGAATTGTTTGAGATGTGGTAAAAAAAAATAATCCATACATACATAAGATATGCAACATTATTTGAAATAGAGTGATGAAAAAAAGAATAAAAGGACATTTTAAAAGGTTATGTCTCTCTGGGTAGGGCTGATCTGTAAAACCATTTGTTTTAATTAAACAAAAAATGAAAAAGTCACACTTCGGTTAGTTAGGTTGTCTGATTAAATTCATTCATATTTATTAAGACAGTCTATCAAAAAGACTCAGAAAAGCCTTTTCCTTCAAAGAATTACCAGAGAATATCCTTATTTGACCTGAAAGATGTTTAGTAGTTTTGGATGACCCAGTCGATCCACGAGATGTAGTTTCGTACGTTAGTGTAGACACCGGGGTAAAAAACATAGGCACAGCCGATGCCCCATGACACAATGCCTTCCAGTTTACCATTGCAGACCAGTGGTCCTCCTGAATCTCCCTGGAAAGTGCAAACAAAGGGAGGTTTTAAACTGAACTAAACTGGACTTCAGCTTAAAGCTTATTTGATGGATTTACATATAAAATGATCTTTCATGATGGGCATTCCTGACTCCTGTGTTTTCAGTAAGCAGTTCCAGCGGTTTTTGCAAGCAGCAGGCAATTTGTTTCCTGATAAACCAGTTAAACAATCCTAAGTCTGTATTTTCTTAATAAAGCATCAACTTTGGAAAGATCCTCAGCATACAAGCTTCTGAGGATCTGTTGATTCCAGAGGAGTGAATGCTGCAAGTCAATCACTCGATGCAATCTGCTGGGGTTCCTTAGATTGGAAACTTTTTCAAATTGATTTGTAATGATGTATTTATGATTTTAATTGCTTTTCTTGTAAAGTGCCTTGAGATGACACCTGTTGTAAATTGGCGCTATATAAATAAACTGATTCTTGATTCTTTCACTGCACTGTCTGGTAAACAACATGAAATGTTGGACTGGTTTTCGTTGTAGCCCTTTTAAGAGTCTCAACTTAATTATTTTTTGACTCTTTATCTCTTGTCTCTTTCCTGATAATTATTTAATATTGAGTGCAAAAAAAACAAAAAAAAAAAAACCTATTATACTGTGACTCACCTGACAGGAGTCTTTTCCTCCTTCAACAGACCCAGCACAGATCATGTTTCTTGTTATCCTGAAGTAGTATAAGTACCAGCAGTCTGCAAAGTAATCCACGTCAACAGACATCAGCTCAGCGGACAGGCTTTGACCGTAGACCCAGGTGACCCCCCAACCGCTGACTGTGCACTGAGCAAGGTTTGGCAAAGTGCCTGTGCGGGGCAGAATAATTGGATTCACCACTTCGTTGATGACCGCCGGGCGGGCCAGCTGACCCAAAGAGGAATAAGCACTTCAGTTAGTCGTACCAAAAGGCTAGCAATGCATTTCTGCTTCTAAGCAACATCATCATTGTTTAATACTGTATACATATATTGGTATGAATAGGCATATAATTTCCGGCCCTTGCAAGATATCCCTGTGATATTTTACCAAAGAAAAAGGCAGCTGTGGAATAAACCTGTTGCAATTTTCTTTTGGGATTAGTCCTAAAATCCTGCATATTTTGACCTTTTTACATCAATGCTAATAATATTACTATCCATTTTTAGTGTGGATATGGTTTTTAGGTACTTATTCCTCTGTACAAAGAACTAAAAAGCTCAGAATGTTTTTCAATATATATTTTATTTCCTAAAAAACTTCAGAATTATTTGGTTACATATGTAAAAATAACAATAGTATTATTAATAATATCGATAATACTGTTAATAATAGAAATATTATAAATATGACTTTGTTAAAAATGATTCCAAGAAAAAAAAAAATCATATCATTTTAAGACATTTGTAAAGATCAAAAATATAATTGCATAATTTCATACTAATATATACTGTAATATATTTAAACATGATGACAAAGAGTTGTTGTGTGATCCATTGTTTGTGATCTAGCTTGTTATATAAATGTTAACATTCCTTGTGCACATCAAATAGATCATGAATCGTCTACTAACAAGTGTAACACACATAAAGTTTTCATACTCTCTCTTAGATCACTTATTCATCATAGTCTGAACATGCATTCTATACAGGGCCTCTAAGTTCTGATTCAAACTGGTGATCTTGACATTTTCCTGCTTAAAATGTTTCTGACAGAGGATTCTTTACCTTCAGGAGCATGATGTCGTTGTCAAGGTTCCAGTAATTGAACTGGTAATGCTTGATGATGAACGAAACATCAAATATTTGCTCAAATCCTTCCTTCTCTTTGATGTTATGCTCCCCCAGAATCACTTTCATCAGCTGATTCCTACGTAGGTAAAAACAAAAAAAGCACACAATATGTTTTATAGGAACTATTTACAGATGAGATAAGAGTTATCTTTCGATCATAAGAGAAATTAATGATAATGCACTTCAAGAGTCACGATGCACATTTACTTTAGGATATTTTACTGTTAATGTAGTTCTAATCAGATTGAGTGCTGAAACTGGACAGCTGCAGTAACTTACGGCCTCCAGCAGTGGGCAGCAGATACCACCCACTGTGGGTGAACCAGGGTGCCTCCACAGAAGTGGGAGTTTCTGAACAGGAGAGATGCTTGATATTTGATAGAGTAAGGCTCCACCACTGTGCCACCAACAATTCTGTTGCCATTTTCAACTAAAAGAGACAAAGAAAAACAGAACATTCTGTCTTTTCCATCAACTTTACATTTGCAACCAAAAACCGCTTGAATATGATGCAACAGGTGTGATTTCTCACCTGCCAGGTTTGCAACAATCAGGCCGAGCAGTAAGAGGAGACAATAGGGAAAGAGTTGCATCATATCAGCTTCTGTAAAAGATACAGTGTAATGTAGCAAAGAACAATTATTGCTACTATACTTGCAATTTTCCTCAGAATTTTCTAACACTACATAACAAAATGGGATATTTTCTAATAAAGTGTGTTTTAATTAACACAACATGTTCTTCTGTCTCATTGCGTAAAATAATGTAACACAAGGTAAAATGACATGTTAACTCTATGTAACATAAAACAACAAAACATAATAAAACAAGTAAAAAAAAGGATCTCCCAATAATTTGTCCCTCCACCAATTAAGGTTTGCAATATTTGTTCAAAATTATTAACATGGTTTTTCTGACTTGAATCCTCTGAAGTGGCCCAACAAAAAATTCCTGAGACTCGAATCTGCAGATGGACCTAAAGATTAAGGTGATGTCCGTGAGGTCTTCCAATCTCAAAACACTTAGAACTCATCAATGAAGAGAAATAACCAAAATACCAATGCAAACATGCAAAACGCTGCATTAATAAAATGGTTTAAATGCTGTATTCCAAATAATGTTTTTTCAATTGATTACTGAGATGAGGCTATAAAACAATCTTTCGCAAATAAAATTATATGAAAAAGAGGCATTCACTTGTTTCAAATTATAATACTCTTTCACATTATTTTGAGAGATACTTGTCACACTTTCCACCAAATAATAACGTCTGAAATGTAACAAAAATTAAATATAAATCTGTCCAGGATACCAATAGCCTTGCCACTAGTAAATTATATATTTTAAGATTTATGTGTTTTCTCACCTTCTCAACAGTTGCGTCAGAATCGGAAAAATAAACTGAATCCACCAGGTTTCCAGCGTCAACGTGCCCTAATATATTCCCAAACATCAGAAGAAGACTCCCAGGAATCCCAGAAATCCCAGGACTCTTTTATGCTCAAAACAAGCCTGTCCCTTTTATTATACTTCACCATTATTATCATCTCTGTGATATTCAATAAGGAGGGCGTATGACACAGTACGATAAGAAAAGAAAAAAAACTTCTTCCTTCTTTTATTACATCGTTTTCTTCAGGGTCCTTTGTTTTCAATGGCAACAGCTTATTGTTCACCGTTGCAGGTAAAGTAAATCTTTGCAGACATGAAACCCAACAAGCCAGAGAAATGATAACCTATACTTGTTCGACTGGTTGTTTTTATATCCAGTGATGTTATGAAGAGTCCTCTACTGTTCTGTCAACCAAAGATGTGCCAGGAGTTGATTGCAGATTCATTCTTTACTTGAACAACGAACAAGGTCCCTCCCCCCACTATTCCTGTAAAACTGCTAGGAGAGCAAGACAGCTTAAGCCTCTTTGTCCATCTTCACATTGACTCATGATGTAATCAATGATGGTGTTCATGATAAAAAAAAATGTTTTTAATCAAGGCTCAGTGTTGTGAACCCAGCTTCAGCCTCCATTCACTCACATGTAACTCCTTCCTTATTCTGTCTTCCCTCACAGCCATGGGTCGTGCAATTTATTTCCGTACAGATTTTGCATCCATATGGGTGTTTGCCACTCCGAGCCTGCATATAACCAGCTCTCCCCAAGGTGTCATTCCACCTATAAGGGTGGAAGGTGAAAGCATGCCCAGCTTTCCCTCGGCTGCAAAGTTGCTGTGACAAACAGTGTGCCTTCGTGCCTGGTGTGTTTGTTACACAGAGAATGAGGCAGGCAAGGAAATGTCACAAAACTCTGAAGGGGCTAAAAGTAGAAAAAACAGACAATCAACAGTTATTTACATAATTACTTTAACCACTTTTCACATAACAACACAATATAGTGTATGATGCCATTTATGTTTTTCTTTTTAGCACATTTTATGAATAAAAATGTGAAACCAAACTAAACAGGCAGGCGAAGCATTATAATCGTAGAAACCGGCATTCATTGCTTAGGTGGGAAAATCCATTGACTGCTACTTCAACACAACAAACTTACCTTTATGGAAAAGGTGTAAAATGGAAGCCATTGTTGAAATGAACCCTATTTTGGTTAAGTGTAATGTAAAACTTCCCCTGAACCAACCTTGCTTTCGAATCCTAGCTTAAATTTGACCTGGGCAATTTTAACACATGAATACAATTCAGTCTAGACAACTCTGACTGACCAGCTTTCCTGCTTAAAAACAAACAAACAAAAAACATGTCCTTATCATGATGCTACCAGTACAATGATACACAAAGGAAACGGTGTATTCAGGAATAAGTTAGAATAAATTACGTTTATAAAATACTTTATTAATTAGGGGTTAAATTACTAATGTAAAAAATGTTTTTCAAATGCTGTAAAGTTGTTTTCGCCATTTTATTACTGTCTCAACCAGATCTTGCATAGAACCAGAGAGAGCTATTTTTCAGAAATCATCAAAAACTGCAGAAACAACTCTTGTGTCCTGTTTGCTACAGTAAGCAGATTAACAAACCTTCCAGTCTCGATCCCCTTGGAACTGATTTCTACATCCAAATGTCAGGAGTTTGCAGTATTCTTTAATGACAAAGTTCAAGGCATTAAAAATACAATTGTTTCCACGACAGACATAGCTCTTCTACCCCCAGTTAGACATATGGAGCTGACACACTTCATAATTTTTCCTCCGGTTAAACTCAGATTCCTCCAGCTAAACTCAGACAAAACTGATATCATTGCCTGTGGCCCACAGAAACACGGAGAAAGTGTCATCAGTTACCTTCTGACGCTCTCTCTGGAACCTAAAAATCGGGTTAAAAAACTTGGGGTAATACTGGATTCTGACCTGAACTTCAACAGCCACATTAAATCAGTAACATCAGCAGCCTTTTACCATCTTAAAAACATTGCCAGAATCAGAAGAATAGTCTCTAAACCAGACCTAGAAAGACTTATCCATGCTTTTATCTCGAGCAGGCTGGACTACTGTAACGGCCTGCTCACTGGGCTTTCTAAACGGGCCTTAAGACAACTTCAGAACATCCAGAATGCTGCTGCTCGAGTTCTGACCAAAACCAGGAAATATGACTACATTAGTCCAGTGCTCAAGTCTCTGCACTGGCTTCCTGTCACTCAAATAATAGACTTTAAAACAGCCTTGCTTGTGTACAAATCTCTTCATGGTTTAGCCCCAAAGTACATATCTGACATGTTAGAGCCAAATAAACCAGCAAGGACTCTGAGAACCTCAGGTAGTGGCCTCCTGCTCATGCCCAGAGTCAAAAACAAACAAGGGGAGGCATTCCAGTTTTATGCTCCTAAAATCTGGAACAGTTTTCCTGAAGAGGTGAGACAGGTTTCAACTCTTGTGATGTTAAATCCAGGCTGAAAACAGCCTTATTTAACTGTGCATATAGCAACAGAGAATATTATTACTATTATTATTATTATTATTATATATATTTTTTGATTTCATTTCTTTTTAATTCAAAGCTGATTTTATTGTTTCATTTTCTGATGTTTTTTCCTATGTAAAGCACTTTGAATTGTCTTGTACACGAAAATGTGCTATACAAATAAACTTACCTTGCCTTGCCTTGGCTTATTTTTGTAGCTACAAGCCACAGTGACCTGACGTGGGAAACACCTGACTGTGGAAGGACACACAAAGCTGCCTCTCCTTTATCTGGGTAAAACATCAATTATTCACCTGGCTATCAATGTGGGAAAAAAGGACCCCCCCCCCACCTCCATAGCCCTCTCACTGTGCACGATTTTAACTTGCCAGATGGCTCATCGTCTTCATCATGGGTTAATAAGGACTTCTGATCTTTGCTGACACAAACTCACTGATGGCCGATGAGTCAGAAAGCGACATTTGTGTGCAGACTCCCTCTGAGGGAATCTCCGATTATCACAACAAAGCTACATAAAGCACACAGAAACAAGCTCTCAATCACACATCTGTGCACCTCCATCAGTCTGATGGAGGTGCACAACTTCATGTTGACTTTCATTCATTTCAGTAATTAGATTTATACCAAACCCAGACAATTGTCCTATCCCATAACCAATATCAATTTATTTCCAACCCGAGTCTTAACCTAATCTTAGCTTAAATTGCACCTCTAAAGATAAATAGAAGAGCTCAGAAATACTACAAAAGAACTGAGGACCATGAAAACGTTCTTGCTTCTCAAACAGGATTTCTGTTTGCTGGTTAAAATCCCCCTTCGGTTTTCTATATGTAGTGCATTCATTCACGCACTCACACTCGCAGACAGATATTTCAGCAGGGATAATCCTCGATGATGAAACATAGCATGCTGGTACAATATAGATGAATCCACTTTTGCACAGTGCCTTCCTTGTTGCTATGGCAACAACTTCAGGCCTCTCATCAAGTCAGGCAGTTCCAACGACAGGCCGTTCTGATAGTAAAGACTTTCTCAATGTGAAATTTGTTTTCCCTCCCAGTGTGTCCCTGACTGACCTTGCAGCTTCATGAAAACCAATGAAATTAAAACTGTTTTGTTTTTTCACAGGAAACCTAAGAAGCAAGATTGGCTGGAATCACTTCCAGCGGAGAAGAAGGATTAGCAGTCTGGACTAAAAGAGAAGATGCTGCTTGTCTACCTGCAGTGATTCAGCTATTTATATTTGCTCTAATCAAATTCCTTGTCTGCTGTATGATCAAACTGCTTGTGTGTTTAGGCTGTCTGCTCTTGTTTGTAACTTCAGTCCACAGTAAGTACTTTTTGTTTGATTTTATCGCGTTATAAAATCCCTATCTTCAAATCATCTATAGAATTTATATTTTAATCTAGCTCCTTTATTATTATGTAATTTGGCAAACTGTTTCCTTTAGGATAAACAATACTAAATCAATTTTAAAACAGAATCTGAAAAGTAATTTAAGAAGTCTTTAAGCTTGCATTTGCTGATTCCTAATTCAGCCAGTTGATCAACTTTAAATGTGTAAGATTACCGGACCGCTGTCCACCTTCCTAACTTTCCGATTGTCAGTAATTTTTCTGCAGTCATTCCTTCAGTACACAGCTGCAGAAAAAAAAGATGGGTTATACATTTTATACCCAGCCTCAGATAAAAAGCTGGACCATTGCTTTACTGTAGAAAGAAAATGCCTGGGATTACATAATACAAGGAAATAACTAACATTTATTTTAAGTTAATATACCTTTTTGGAATTTTTTTAAAGTGTTTAAAAAAAAATCCATTATTAAATAAGGATTATCAATATTAGATTACTTTGTTCAAATATGGTTAACATTCAGTATCATTGTGGAGTATGTCAATTTATTTATATTCCATGTAGTCTGTGTCTCTTCCTTATTTGCTGTGAATCTTGACCGATCAGATCATGTCAACTAAATCCGCGATCAGCAGCCTAAAGACGATTTCTTCCGTAGTTCCTGCACCTGCTAGCTCACAAGACACAGCCAATTATAAAGGAGATGAAAAGAACTCTGACTGAGCGAAAAGATTTGCCAAGGTGATTCAGAACGCGGACGTTTCTCGAATAAACTGACTCTGTTCCTCCTTTTAAATTAATGGGAGACAGAAGATCTTAAACAGTAGAGCAGTAAATTGCTTGGTACATCTTAGAATCAGTAATAACTTTTCTTGGGAGAGGTTTACTGTCCTCTTGGAACCTGGTCTTAGAAAAGTGGAAGACAATATATTAACGAGTAGATACATGAATTCTTTGAATAGACGCTTTATACTTTAAAAGACTCCATCAACCTGTTGGCTAGAACGATCTAGTTTCCTCTACATTGAAATATTGTATACTCTTTACAATTTTTTTCTTTTTTTGACCATTACAAGGCACTCTGCTTCTGTACATTTTTGGGGTTCAGAGCGTCTTTCTGTGGGAAAGTGGGCTGTTACATTATTACGGCAAATGTTTAAAAAAACATACTACAAGAAAAATAATAAAAAATTGAGAAAACTGCTGAGTCCCATCAAAAGCTTCCTTTGATTATTTTAAAATGTCACTGAAATGAGAAAAACTGTATAAGGTGGTGTAAACATGAACTTTCTTTAGATATTTTTTATCGCTTACCATCATGTTGAGTAGTTGCAGGAAATGATCCTCACTTCTGCTCTGTCTTTGATTGTGCAGCCAGAGGTCAGAGCGCGATGGTTAAGCTGTTACATAAGCCTGGAGAGTCTCTGCTGCAATATTTCTGCAGCCAAAGTGAAGCGGTGACTCAGGGAGGCTGCGTTTCATTACCTTTATTAGGACGAGGGCCCTCATACGTTGAAATAGTATCAGTTCCAACTGACACTGGGCAAATTAACTTTAAGGACCGGGGACAATAAGGAAATCACATAATCTTTTTACTCACCAAAGGACATCTGCATGTTATGGCTTTCTAACCATGCAGCTTTGGTTGTTTGTTTGCTTTCTTGAGAATGCACCACCCAAATTATTCACTGCTAATTGAACTTACTAAGCCAGATTCAGACAGATAGTTCACGAAGAAGTATCTTATAAAAAATAAAAACATTTCACAGTAAACCTAAATATAAGTAGGATTTTTTATGGCGATAATTATGCATCCCTTATAAAACTAATTATTAGAAAAGCTAATAATAAGATAATTTCCAGTGTTTGTGAAGCAATATAAGGCTTTTACATGAAGTTTGGCAACAACAACATGTTAACTGTGAAAAACCAAGTACAATCACTGCATCCAATCAATTTTCTTAGTTAGTACACAAAATCCACTTGCAAATATTTAATCTTAGTTTAAATATAGAAGGCCTAAGAGGTTTGATAGACCAAACATTGGTGGACCCACAATTTAAAAAAAACCTGTGAAAGGTCACAAAAATTTAGATTCATGTATTAAAACAACTTAGTAAAAAGTCCAGAAATTTAATATAATAATTGATTTAGATAAGATTTGAAAACATTTGCTTTCCATCAAATCCATCTGAGTTTGAGCTATTTGGCAAAAATTTATAAATAAGTATAATAAAAATTGAAAAACACATATAGAACTGTCTGATTTTCATTGTACCACACAATTATGCTCACCTTTGTGTTGGTCTATCATATAAAATACTTATGAATTATAACATTAACAACAACATGACGAAATGTGAAAGGTTTTTGCAGGGAACTACTCACATTTGGTTTTAGTTCATTGATAATTTAAGTATGTAAATGTCAATTGAAAATGTAAAAAGTTTTCTTAAACATTTGCACATACATGGTCAAGTATTCTTATAGCCTGTGTAGAAGAACAGATCTGCAAATGCAAAGACATTTTTTTTTTATTATCACAAAAATAATGGGCTTTGAATGTCAAACTGCAGACAAACAGATGCGGGGTCATTTGTGTGTCTGTGTTTGTGTGTGTGTTAAGCACAGAGTAACAATGTAACTATCATCTTGCCATTTTCCTGTATGCCATTTATTTATTCAAACCAATACGTTTTTAAATCTCCCTTGTTTGTTAGTAGTAGGTACATTTATGCTTGAAAACTGAACTAAAACAATTGTATAGCATTTGTGTTAACTGGTGAAGTAATTCTGTGAACAGTTTTACTTTAGGAGCTAATTTTATCATTTAAAAAATCTGAATTGATGTTTAGTCCAAAGGAGTCATGCTAACAGGGACAAGATGGCAACAAGGCCACAAGGTTCTCCTGCCTTACTATAGCTTCCCTCATATGGTTATTATTGAGGAAAACTTTTCTTAAACTGTGGATTTTTTTGGGTCATTTTTACATCTGAGGCCTGTGGAAGATTTACCTAAAATCATCTTTCTCAACAAATTATTATCAAGACCCACTTTACTAATTGCAACAGTCTAATTAATGGATCTCTGATTATCCCACAATATTGTGGTTGTTTCGAAAGTGGTGCAACGTCTTGATGCAGCACTTTCTCTATTTTTGAAATAATTTTTTTCACTTCTCATTGTGATGATATATTAGGTGGATCTCCTTAAGCAGCACACTCCTTCATCTCACATATACAGATCACCTACTAACCTTAACTCTGATAAGTATTCAAGCATGTACTGTTTGGACTTGAAAAATGTGACAAAAAATGCTGATAGTGTTTAATTATCACTTACAAAAAAAAAAAGAAAGTTGCATGCAAAACACTGCATTATGTCTGTTTGACAGTGACTGCGAGCTTCTGTTCTGTATAATGTTTATTTTTGTGTTTTAGGGCAGATCAGATGATGATAGTGGCAGGTGACTACAGAGTAAATGCTTTCGATGGTACTGAGCAGTATGCTAAACCCCACAGGCTGCTCACTCATCCTCTGTACAACAGCACCACCAACAACGCTGACATCATGCTCATCCAGGTACTGCAGATATTTGCAGTTCTTTACACCCATTTTCATATCTGTTTTTATCTGTGCCTGACCAATAAATACCATAAACAATCTTTTTTTCCCCCACATGTTTTATGGCCAGTTGCGTGCCCCCATGGTCCTGAACAAAGTTTGTGTCGCTGGCCCCTCTCCCCAGACAGGGGACGGGCGTGGCAGAAGGCCACCTGTGTCGGGTGTCTGGATGGGGCCACAATAGCGTGGGTGGATCACAGGTCCCTGTTACGCTCAGCACGGTCACAGTGCCCATTGTTTCAGTTGCGAGATGCAACGGCAGCGAATCCTTCAACAGCAACATCACGGCGAACATGATCTGCACTGGCCACCGGTCTGGAGGAGAAGATGCATGCAAGGTTAACAGAGGGCCGTAGGGTGGTGCATAGCTTAACTAGTGTGGATTGTTTAAACCTTGAAAATGTGTACTCTAATTTTCCCAACAGTATATTTTGTTTTGCACGGTTGCTGCTTCACAATGTATACCAGGTAACACTGGTTGATCTCCTCATCCTCTCACATTAAAAGTATAACCTGGGCAATTTCACCCCAGTTTCCGTTAGATTATACAGTTATGTTTCAGCTCATAATTAACTGTTAGGTTGTGATACTAGTGTATAGTTGCAGATCAAATGGAAAATCATCCCTTCAATTGCAGCAAAAGTCAAAATTAAAATAAGATTAAAATAAACCCATAGTGAGGTCTACAAAAAACAGCATATCTATGTGCTGGAAAATAATATGCTGTATTATTGTGCTTGTGAATGTGTTTGACAGAACATTGCCTGAAATCCAATACGCAATTTGCTAGTAGTTTTTTGCTTTTTTGAAGAAACCTGTGAACTCGCATCTAAAAACTCATACCTTTAACAATTTTCTTAGTGATTGTTTGAAAAAGTTGTACACGTAGATGTGTAACAACTTGCAAAAGTGTTCACACCTATTAAACTTCTTCACGCTTGTCAGCTTTAAACAAACATCTGAACTGTTAGTGAGACAGGGGAATATATATAAATACATTATATATATATATATATATATATATATATATATATGTATATAAATATATATAAAAATTAAGGACTGTTAGTGAGTCAGGGGAATATATATATATTTATATATATATATATATATATATATATATATATATATATATATATATAAATAAAAAGCTTGCATACATATATATATATATATATATATATATATGTATATGTATACAAACTTTTTTTTCTTTTTATAAATACAAATCAAAGAGCGGATTTCAAATTTGCTCCTTTACTCGATCTTTTTAAGCCAATAACAATCTTTTATGGCATGACATTTTCATCCATTGTTGTCTTCTCTAACAAATCTCTGAGGCCTTCACAGAATAGCTGGACTCATTCTGGAAATATTTATTTGCAACCAGAATGACTCGTATAATTTATTTAAAGGACTTCAGAAGTTCATTGTTTTGATTGTAGTTTATTTAGTTGTGTCAGAATAAGGAGAATGATTAAAATGTAACTTTTGACTTGATGTTCAAAATTGTGCATGAATTTCTTACCACTTCAAATTTATACTTGACTTTGTGTTTATCTTTTTTAATACAACCTTAATATGTCAGTGTGAGTTTTCTTTCAGCCACTTCTCGAGTTGGCCACAGGGGGTCCCCAATGCTCCTCCTCTACTGGAGCTCCTTCCACCCCAGGTGCGCCTGGTTGGCTAGGCCAGTATAAGAGGAGTGGTGGATCAGCTACTCGTTGCCTGAGTGTTTGTTTACTCCTGCTAAAACATAGTCTCAGTGCCTATTCTAGTGTCGCTAGCCTTTTTGAATGCTTCCAGTGTTTGTCTTTAGTTGTTTCTCGTTTTTGTTGGATTTTGATTTGCTACTTTGTTTTTCCCAAGCCTTTAACCATAGTTGTGTTTACCTCAGGTTTCCTTCACTCCAGAACTCACATCATCCTCAAGATCCTCTCTGGTTACCCTCGTCATATAGTTCCCACTCCTCTTGGCTCAGCTCGGTCTGCCCGCTCCAGCATAACTCCATCAGCTGCACTACCCCCTCTGGACTACAGCCTCACCGACTCTGCTGAAAGAAACTCACCACTCACTACTCCCTGGCGACAACAGTTCCCTCTCTCCAAGTAAGATCGTTCCCTTCATTTTTCCTCAACCGATTTCTGTTTCCTCTCCTTACCTGTCCTCACCTTTAGAGGCTCCCGGTCTCCCACGTTGTAGACGTTCTCAGCTCCATGCCGTTTACTGCCGCCCCCCTGTTTCCCGTTCCTCGCCGCTCGTTCCTGTTTGCCCTTTGCTGACCACCGCCGGATTCCCTTCTCCACCTCAATCTAAATAAATCATTGTAAATATCTCCTGAGAGTTCTAATTTCATGTGGATCCGAAGCTTAAATAACATGACATAATAAGGTACCTTCAAGTTTGCAGTTGTAATGTAACAAAATGTGGACAATTTATCTTTAAGCTTTAAGTGTGAATATGTTTTCCTGTTTAATAGTCCCTCAGTAACTTTTCTTTAGCTGCACTGAAAAGATGTTCGAATTAAGACTAAATTAAAAGCAAGTGTTTCATTTTCAAAGGATTTTAAAAGTATTTGAAACAAGGATTACATTTAAATACACATAGTAAATATCAAATATTTTGAAATGCAATATTTTATATCTTAGCACAAGGTTGTTTCATTTCAATGCAATTTGTTCCATAAATAATGGAGTTAATATTATATAATACACATACATGTAATAGAATAAAGTTACCTTAAATCACGGAGTCATTTAAGCAAACGGATTAGCAAATCCCTACTGAAATGTTTTCCCACGGAATCGGCATTATATAAAACTCTGACTGTGTTTCCACAAAGACGACATTGTGGGTCGGTAACTGATATAGGGTGTGATCTGTCTTTGCAGGGAGACTCGGGCGGGCCGCTGGTCTGCAGCGGCCGTGTGTTCGGCATGGTTTCATGGGGCAATGGCTGCGGTGACGCTAGGTTTCCCTGAGTGTACACCGCTGTGTCCAGGTTTCGCCGCTGGATAGATCAAACCATCTATGGGCCACATGTGCGCTGTTTTGGATACAGATGAAGCTTAGATGTTTCACTTTTTACAATACCAGCGTCTCATCATTTGCTCTAAAGTATAGTTTTAGGATAGGTCGGTGTCAAATAAGATTATGTCATTCTCTGGTGTACTGTGTACATGCCGACTCATATAATTGCACTGATCACAAAATGTAAGAAAGATTGTCAAACTCAATTTCTTTAAAAAGAGTGCCATACTTGAATTGTTCTCAGAAAAATGCTGAAAATGCATACAAAAAACTGTTAGACATTTGTAGGGCATGATTAAAAAGAGCTTCAAGCATATTTAAATGGGATTTGTGTAATAGATTAAAAGATAAAGACCAACCAAACACAAGTTGGAGTTAGAGCTGTGGGGAAATTTAAAGCCGACCTAGGTTGTAAAGCAATATCCTAAGCTTTCAACGGCTCACACAATATGCGTCGGTCTCAAAATTGTACTGGAAACCTATACAGAAATGTGTATTTGAACAGACACGTGAAATCAATTAAGCGACTGGTAACCTGGGGGATCCACAGCTCTGGTGGGAGCATCTGTCAAGACAAGATCCATTACTTGTGTATTCTACAAATCACGCCTTTTATTGAAGAGTGGGAAGAAGAAAGCGACTGTTGAACGAGAGCTGTAAGAACCGCCCTTCGTTGTTACAAACCAATTATAAGGAGGAAAATGTTTATGTCAGATGAGACCAAAATTATCACCTTAAACTAACACTGATTATCCTGAAAACATTTTCTCTGTGGTGAAACACGGTGGCAGTAGCATCATGTTGCTTTTATTCAGGTGGAAAAAAGAAGCTGCTGAGTTCTGAATAGACAATGGATGAAGTCTGTGGTGATCTCTAAGCGTTTTTTTTCTGCAGACATTAATAATTATAACAACATGATACCATCATGATAATACATTTTTTCAAGTCAAGAAAAGTTTTGCACGATCAGACGATTTGTTTTATGTTTTTATCTAAAGCCAATGTCAGGAAATCGATCAGTGAGTCGAGCAGAGGTGGAGATGCTTAATGAAATAATGATTTATTGATGAGTAGAATAATTAACTGAACATGAAAAACCAAAACAAAAGGCAATACGGAATGAACAGGGATATCGTTCTGAAAATCGGGACAGAAATTAGAACGTAAACAAACGGATAACTGAGGAGGAACGCGGGAACTAAGATACGTAAAAGTACAAAACAATATAAATAAACAAACCAGCAGAACAACTCAGGATAGGAAAATAAACAAACTATTACAATAACAAAAAACGCGAGGGAAATCAGAAGCATGAAGGAACAAAACTACGGAGAAATAAATCTATCAAAAACTATAACAAGAAAGGATGCGAGGGAAACCGGAGACAACAAGAAAACAAAACCATAAAGTAAAATAACTAAGACGGATACGGAGGAGGAAAGTAAGAGAACCAGCACAGGGAATCAAGCGAGCAGGGAGAAAGGCTTACTGAGGAACTGGCAGGAGATTGAGCTCAGAGACAAGGTAAGGTAACAGACAATCCAGCGGTGAGTGTATGAATGAATGAGGGTTAAATACTGAGGAGCAGGAGAAGATGATTAGATACTTAGAGACAGATGTGAATGAATGATGATTAAGCTGAGGGAAAACACTGAGAGGAAGACAGACAGAGCAGGGGGAACTAGAGAACAAAGAAAATAACAAAAACAACGTCTAATCCAAAATAGAAAATAACCTAAATAAAACAATAACTAATGATAAGTAAAACAAGGCAACTACAACAAAACCAAACAGAACAAAAACTCAGACCATGACAGCCAATACAATCCTGTTTAATCCTATTAATAGAGCAACAAAGTCATGTCAGGTTTATGTTGCCAGTTGGTAAAAAGTCAGTTCTATCAAGTCACATTGTTTTTATTCTGTTTACTATTCTTTCTTTCCATCTATGCTTACATAATTATGTATGGACCTACATAATGCACACATATCGGTTTTTATAAATTCTTGTTGGGTTATTGTTATCGTGTAAAAATTGTGAATAAAATGAAATGTATTGTTGGCAACACATTATGAAAGAGTGTGCTGTGAAAAGAGAGAGAAAGAGTGTGCTGTGAAAAATTAGAGAGAAAAGAGAGAGAGAGAGAGAGAGAGAGAGAGAGAGAGAGAGAGAGAGAGAGAGAGAGAGAGAGAGAGAGAGATTGGCTCTGCTAGGTTGATCTTTACACAAAAAAACACTGTACAAATTGTAAGATCCCACTTTAAGGTGCACAGATGAAGTAAGTAGAACAGTAAAACACAACTGACACAAAGGGTGACAAAGTATGCAAAGCCAACAAAAAAGAAAAATCCTCAAATTGCTATGATGGACAAATATAGATGTCCAAGCCCGCTGCACATTTTAAGCTTGATTAAGAGGTTTAAGAGGTTTATGACAACATCAACAACAACGATAATAATAATAATGATAATAATAATAATAATACAATTTCATATAATAAAACTCAGAGACTGGGGTCGGAATTGTAGTATATATAAAATCAGGTGTATCAGGTACATTTGACTTAATGAACTTTATTTGACCACTTGTTAATATCAAACAATGGAGATGGAGATATCTGCAAAATATTAAGAAGACACAACTGGGACAAGGAGCCAAATGTCACAAACAAGGCTTATGAAAATACTGCCATCCTCTGGTGAGCCCTACCTCACGATTAACAAACCCTTCAGCAAAAATTATGTCACAAAAAACAACACAAATAAAAATAATAAATCCTAAAGTCATGAAATCATGGACAATCTGAGGATTTCAATCATCATGCAATTGGGTGTTCAAGATATAAATCCATTTGATTTGGTTTAACATTAGGTAATATTTTGTTTATAGGTGAATCTCAGTAGAGCAGGAGCTCCTAGTCTCCAGCTGGACTCTTCTGGGCTCCACCAGAACCCCCCCTCCTCTCTGAGCACAGCTCCCCCGTCAGGTCTCCCCAGGATCATCGGCTGGTTTGCATCGTTCCTCGATTTGCATTTCTTCCTCAGCTTTTCCGTGCGTCGGTCCGCTTCTTCACGGATCTTTCATTTTTTGTGTGTGTTTTTATTTGATTTGATTTTTTTTTTTTTTTTTGTGGTGTGTGCGTTTTTCTCCGTGCGTAGTCCAATCTCCAAACCAACATCTATATATGCGCAAAAAAATACCAAACGCAGAGAGACAGAGGAAAATGAAAGCAAAAATAAGCATCTGCTTTTGTTTTTTAGAATAATGCTGCCGAAGCTCCAACATCGGGGAAACTAAACGAGATATTTGATCCCGCAGCTTTTGTTTCGTGCTGATCGCGGCGAGCAGTAGCAGATCTGGACGCGCGTCCTCCGGGTAAACAGAGAGGCGCAGCGGATCGCCTTGTCTCTTTCCCTGTGTTGTTGTTGTTGTTTTTCCCCCTCCTCTATTTGTTATCGACCCATCGGGCTTTAAGCTCGAGTTTGGCCACCATATATATTTTTATAGATTATTTTTCGCCCGTTTCCTCCGGCGCGCCTTGGTTAATTGAGAAGCATTTTGGAGATGTCGGATGTGCTGCCTTTCAACGAGGACAAAATGAGTCATTATGGGAATGAGGGCGACGAGGGACACCTTTCCTTCACCTGTCGCCTTCAAGACACCAACAACTTCTTCAACGGCTCACAGAACAAGCGCCCGCCGAAACTGGGAGAAATTGGCAGGAGCAAACGGGGTAATTATATAATTTAGACGCATTTTTATCTGTTACTGCTTTTGTGGTGATGTAGTGAATGCGCACTTTTTTTATATATATACACATGGAGGATGCGTTAATCTTTCTAGCTAAATTGGGTGCTGGAATCCATGTGTGCATGAATGTGTTGCACAGATTGCTAAATAATTCGCATTGCAACACAAGTTGGATGCGCAATGCGTTGCCATTTTTTTATTACTTAACATAGTTGTGCTTCGTGCCTAAATTTTTTCCCCCTCCTGTTAAAATGTTTGCATTTTTTATATGATGTTTTTTTGATTGTGTTTGCATGATGCTTTTTTTTGGTAAATACATTCTCACCTGTGGGTCTACAGATCAGAGACAGTTACATGCTCATATGCAGAGGTGCAACAGAAGAACAACCTTTCAGACACTGTTTCACCCTAGGTTTTTCTCACTTGCATCTCCTCTTGTTCATACAGAGCTGGGCTTTTCATGCCCTCCTGTTAGTTGATGGTGAATTTTTCAGGACGCCACACCAAGATGAGCACCCCTACCACACACACACACACACACACACACACACACACACACACACACACACACACACACACACACACACACACACACACACACACACACACACACACACACACACACACACACACACACACACACACACACACACACACACACACACACACACACACACACACACA
>JAVLVB010000979.1:1177181-1193487 GCA_032876305.1 Orestias chungarensis
TCCAAAACCCATCGAAAGACAATCCCAATTTTTTTTCTATGGCGATATTTACCAGTTCTAATCCAAAGACACTGTATATAAGCACTTTCTTTCATGTGGCAGCAAGCAAGCACTTCCACGCCCTCCTCTTCCCAGTCCGTCATGACCAGCCAGATGGATGCACAAACGCTGGCCAGTGGTGGGAGGTGGCAGCAAAAAAAAACAAACAAAAAGAATCGGGTGAAGACCCCCAGGTGGACCCCCATAACACATTTACACAAACACACCCTTGATTACAGGGTTTCGCCATAAATCCAGTCATACTAAAGGAGATTGGGGGGGGGGACAAGGTGAAGGATTGAGGCAATGCTGTCGAAATGCAGAAATCAGGGACAGGTTACAGAGGTAGATCTAATGTAATAAACTAAAGCACACACTTCTCCTATATCTTATCAATCAAACCTTTCTGCTCTTTGTTTTTTTGTTTTTTTTGTTTTTTGACCGAGGGCAAACGATTACCAGAGTTTTGTAAATATGGAAAGGGTAGCCCATATTTTCTTGCACAAATTAAGAACTGGTAAGCTGGTTTTGTTCCATGTTGAATACCTAATTTATTCTAGAAAACCTTGGGGGAATGTCTTTTTGAAGTGACATAAAATCCTGAGGGAGTGTTTCGTTCTTTCGTCGTCGTTGTTTTCTTTTTTCCTCTTTTTGTACATTGAGGAGAGCTTCGAGCAAATGAGAGTGATGTTATTTTTCACTTATGGATTCTTGGTGTTGCCTGAGTGTTTTTGTTACCATACTTTGCAGCTATAACCAGTCATTTCTAAACAGTGTACTTCCCACCTGTTTGTAAGCTTACCCAGGCTTTTACCTGGATTGATTGATACTGTAACTTGACTTTAAACACCTTATTGACAAAAAAACAAAAATATTTATATTGCATTGTGCATTATTGTGTGTGCCAAATTTCATGGGGTTACAGGATACAAGATTTTTTTTCCAGTGCTTTATACATTTATGCGGTAATTTTCAGTCATTTCCTTTTGGGTTGCCATTTTTTTAGAGCTCTTTTTGGTAAAAACACTTCAAGTACCAACTCATGCATGGCGAATATGAAATCATGCATGCATGGCAGCAGTTCTAAAACTCTTGTGTAATCTTGAAGCACCTCGTATACAGCTTTGAATGACAAAAACCTCAAGAAACAGTCTTAATTCTCCGTTGTACTGTACGACTCTCACTGATTTGGCCTAATATCTTGTAATAAAGAATATGATAACGTACTATTTACTGTTAGTGTTGATTGTGGTTTACAATAAGGAATGACGTATTTGATGTTGCTTTGCTGTTGTTTAAAAAAGAAAATAGAATAAAATATTGAAATTTGTAGCAAAAACTGGAAAATATAGTTTTGTATCAGAGAGTTAAAGACAGTAGCAGGTAGCCTGGCTTACTTTTTGGACATGTTGCTTGTACAGTTTCTCCTGTTGTTCTCGTATTGCCTATCTGGCTGCCAAGGAAAGGTGAAGTCAGCATTTTTTTCCACTGTGAGAAAGTAGCATTCCACTCTTTGGAGATAGATTGGACACACAACGAGGCATGGATGGATGAGCGCATAATCCCGTTGAGAATCTGAGATGCGCGCTTCGTCCTGCCAAGACAAAGGACAGCTCAAACAGTTGCACAACAGACTTTGATCTTACTAAGTGCTACAGTTCTGCGAAAAGATTTTTTTTTTTTGTGGGGATAATGTACAACACTGCTTCCCAATGCAATAAATGTCTGTTTGCATTAAAAACCTTGGATTCCTCTCTTTAATCAAGTCCTCCCTTTAAACTCTGCCTCTGCAACGGGATGTCTGGGGCATCCGGTCGTGAGAAACGCTGATGAGACCTGACATTTCCAGCTCTGCCATGGTGAATGAATGATTCATGTTGTGTGACGAGCCTCTGTCAGCACACGGCATCTTCAACCTTGGCTGCCCTGCTCTCCCAGGAACATACATGTAAAGCACGCACATGCATCCCAGAACGTGCATGTCCGTTTCCCCTTCATCCGCAGGCGAAAGAAACATACTGCTCGTCCCCATAACCACCACCATCACCCTCTCCCTGCCATCTTGACAGACAAGAAATGGGCTGCCTGAGCCGGGTACCATGGTAACAAATGCACCTTGCACTCTGTGGGTGCTGCGGTGGGTTTTGAATCGTCTTCGCTGAGCTTGTGCTTGATATCATCGCTATCTTTAATGGAATGTTCTCCATTCTCTAATCTCTGCAGTTTTCTCTCAAGACTTCCTATTCATTAAGCGCATGGCCGCATTATCCCTCCAAAACATTCGCTTCTTTCAAGACACCAGTCGACTATGACAGCTTTGGCTTCTCTGGCAACAAGCTTTCCCCACACAGGATCAAAGGTTTGGGTAATAATGCAGTGGTGGCTGTGTGTGGTGGAGCTGTGCAGAACCAACAAAGAAGATGAACTAATAAAAAGAATTGACTAAATTTGAATAGATTTGACTAAAACAGCTCATCCTAGTCATTCCCAAACAAAGAAAAAAAGAAAATAGTCAGAAATTCAATAATTTAACCTTTTCCTAGTAAATAAAAGCACCATATAATCAGTTCCAATTGCCAAAGGATTGACCCCTTTCAGATTTTTATCTGTTTTTGCTTTTTTTGTCACTCTTAGCCTTTCCCTTCCCAAATGAAAATGAAATGGCCCACTTGTAATATCCCTGCCAGGTTACTAGCAGACCTGTATATTCAAGAAAGTAAACAGAATCTGTCTGATAACATGAAGAAACATTTGGATAAATAAAATAGAACATCATACAAATTATTATATATGTGGTCATGTTATGCATATCATTTATCTATTGTTCATGAGTGTGAAGGCTAAGGGGAAAAAGCTGTTCCTATGATAGAAAGGTCTGGTCCAGGTGCGCCTGAGGGGAGGGGGTTAAAAAAAAACATGTCCAGAGTGAGAAGGGTCAGCTGCAATCAGACCTGTACGGCCTTAAAGTCATGAAGGGGTACAGTTCCTGTGAAGGTCGGAGGTTGCAGCCAAACACCTTCCTAGCAGTCTGCCTCAGTGCATGATTTAAAAATAAGAAATAGACTGGGAAAAACTGGCATCCATGAGTGTTCTAGGGATTAAAACCATTGCTGAGCAAAATTAACATAAAGGATGTCTAACATTCCAAAACACACCTTAATGAAGACTCAAAGCGTTTCTGTGGGCTGAAGAGGCAAAAGTGAAACGTTATGCAAAACTTTGTGCAAAATTTTTAACTGTAACAAATGAAATAATTCTTGTAAATATTTTCTCAGATGTGTGAAAAAAAATCTAATCCGTCAGATTTCGAGGATTTAACAGAAAGGATGAATCCTTCTGAGTTTTAAACCTCTGTCATAAAATGTGTCAGATTAGTGAACACAAGTATTTTTTGGAAATCATAGATTTCAAAATATAAACTATTTGGTGAATACATACTTATTCAGCTAATAAAGCTACTCATGCTCATTACAAACATTCACTAAGATATTCATCTGTTTTTAAAAATTAAGTTTAGCTTGTATTTTATATAATAGTAAAAGCATGTTTGTCAGAAACTTCTTTCTTAAACACAGGGTGTGATGTTGTCTCTGCCCCTAATATGAATATTAGATGACAATACAGGATGCCTGGAAAATATCAATGCTGTTGTTCTGTTGAAACAACAAAACATCACAACAAAAAGGTTTGAAAAGAAAATGTACACATGTACCGAATGTGGATCCTGTTTTAATAAAAACAAAAAAGTTGTATATGCAGTATCTGATTTTGAAATTGAAATTAAACACATTGAAAGATGAATCTTTAAAATTGGTTGAGTTGGTCAGGATTTTTTTTGTTTTTTTTTGTTTAGTGCACTTTAAACTCTCTTGACTCTCTAACTCTACTTTTGTAAGGAAACAGTACTTTGGTGTGTGGATTTTGAAAAAAAAACAACAAAAAAAACAATAGTGCTTATGCTTCAAAAGTGCTTCAAAAGACTTGAGTTTGATCATTTCCTCGAAATATTATTAGAACCTCTAGCTGAACATGGTGACTAGTTTTTCTGGAAGAAAGTAAGTGGTACAGGTGGAGGGATGCTGATGTATGTTTAGTTTAATGCTCTTAAACTGTTGGATCTGTTTTTTCATGAACACACCAGATTAAAATATGTGTTCATTAGCTAGGATTGTGCTTGAATACATGCCAAGGACGTATTTAAGCAATTTGATGCGTCAGATCAGAGAGGCTTGTAAAAGTTGCAAGACAACAGCTCTAAACGGCTGGATTTTGAGAACCCAGATGAATTAGTGATTACCTGATTACCTGATTTCCTTCTTCCGCTGACTTAGATATGTTTAACCCAAAATGGTGCAATACGATATACAGATTGTGTGTTAGATTATTAACAGATTACAAAAATAACAAAAGCATTAAAACCTTCTGACAGTTATTAAAATATATGCTCAGTTAAACGAACAGGCAACTTTAATAATTGGGGTAATGCTGTTCTACTTTAATTATAATTTTCCTACGCTGTAATATGTTTCTTATGACTATACTAACCTGAAATGTATAAAACAAATTGTAAATGGACTGAATTTATATAACGCTTCTGTAGTCATACTGACTACTCAAAGCACTTTATGCTATATAAACATTTACACAACCAGATTCACTGTCGTGCACACATTCATAAAGGGATACATAGATCAACTTGGGCTTAAGTGCCTTAACATCTGATAGCAGGGAGATGAATGACTACTCTACCCACTGAGCTATAGTCAAGCATTTGATGGAAGGCAAGCTAAATTTTTGAGATTGATTTTTAAGTGGTTGGAAACCAAAGTTTTAAGATTCCCCGAAACTGATTAGGTTGCTTGCAGAGAAAAAAGTGTACCTGTATTTTCCAAACACTTGCAGACAATTGCTGAGGGTTTACATGTAGATACTTCTTAGACTCGATACACAAAAACAGATAAACAGCAGTTTTTAGGAATCCCTAACACACATTATAAAATTCACATATAAAAGCCCATTTTAACAGGCCATTAAAAATCAACCAGACCGTGTTCTCTGCAGGTTCTTTGAAAGGATCTTTAGGGATACATGAACTATATAAACACATGAAAGTTCTCAGCATGTACATAACTCAACTGGCGGTCCAAAGACATTATTGCAATGCTGTTGGTGATGTCGCAGCTATGTGTGTCACAAACTACCAATGCTCCAGAGGATCTCAGATCTCGTGATGATGTGGATGGAAGACGAGGAGGAAATGGCTCCTAAGGTGTTTAATACAATTATAACCTAACCCAAAATACCCAACTTTTCCAACAGTGTGATCAGCAAAACACAAATATTTTTGACTTCATAGGATTCTTTCTTCCTGGGTTTGATGAGATATGTACACAGAGAACGGAATCAGATTAAAATCCTTGCACACTCTTCACATAGCTCATTTTCATCCTCTAATCCAGCGTGGATTGTCGCCATCTGCTCAATTTACAATACGTATTAAGTATATTTATATTATTAGTATTTGTGTACATAAAATGTCTCTAAACAATTAAGCTTTCATGCAAGACAAATTTCAGAATTGCTCGGACAATGATTAAATATGGTATCCCTAACCCTGACTGAAGGATGAATACCTTGATTTTGTTTTTTTTCTCCCTCCTGCAGAGCTGAAACAGATGCTGGAAGTGCAGAAAGCTCCCATATTTACATCAAAAATCAGTTTTAAGCTGTGAGGAACCATTGTAGTGCAAAGCTGATGCCTATGGCCAGTAAAGCATCAGGTAAAAGGTATTTGATAATGGCATATGGCTCAGCGGTAGATCATTCGCACCATAAACAGAGGCTACAGTCCTCCATACACTTATAACAGATCTCTTGATAATTGATTTTTCTCTCAAACGACATAATAAACATTAGATTTTTCAAATTAAACTGTCCAACTCTAGTAATAGGAAAAAAAAGACTTTAAGATAATATTGAAGTGCTTAAGAGTGCAAATTTATTTTGTTGAGTGTTTAGTTTCCGGCTTATCTCACCAAACAAACTGATTTGTTTATCATGTATGTATGATTGGAATGAAAGGATTTTCTTGTAAAGTGCCCTGAGATGATATGTGTTGTAAATGGGCACTAAATAAATATATTTAATTAAGAATTTCATTGAACAATGCTGTATATAACTGGAACATGTATTTCAGGCATTTTCAACAGACTGAATGGCCAAGAAAATATCAAGGAATCAAGGAATCAAGGAATTTTATTTTTCATCACATCATATGTGGTACATTAGGTGGGACGAGATTCTAATACCCTGGTCCAGTTTACACCCTGATAGCAATTTTAAATAATATAATAAAATATAAAGAGCTATGCAAGAAATAGGATTTGACTACACAGAATCTACAATATGGACACAGAATCTACAATATGGGACTTCGGACATAGCAGCAATGAAAATTCGGAGTGCAAGTGACATATTAAGTGACATTTTAAAGTGACATTTTAAAGTGTGATATTAAAGTGAACAGTGCCGGTTAAATGAGAAAGTGTTTTACATTTGTAATTGAGTGTGTTTGAGAGTCTCCCAGCTTCAGGAATGAAGCCGTTTCTCAGTCTGGTGGTTTTACACTCCGCAGCCTCCTGCCTGAGGGGAGCGGGACAAAAAGTGAGTGTGCTGGGTGTCTGGGATCCTTCATGATGCCGGAGGCCCTCTTCCTGCATCTGGAGGTGTAAATGTCTGTGGTGCAGGGGAGGCTGACTCCAACAGTCCTCTGTGCAGCATTCATCACCCTCTGCAGAGCTTTCCTGTCTGCAGCAGAGCAGCTTCCATGCCACGCGTTGATAGTGGAGCAAAAGACGTTCTCCACCACACATCTGTAGAATGAGGTGAGAACTGAGCTCCCGAGTCCAGCTCTTCTCAACCTCCTGAGGAAGTAGAGCCGGGTTGCTCCAGGTGAGGTTGTTACTCAGGTGTACACCCAAGTACCTGTATAATATAATGATATCACCCTAGTTGTTTCCTCTAATTCAAGTTTGAGCTTAAATAACACTTTACAATAAATTGGCCCTCCATTATTGTAATTAATGTAATGGGGAGTTTAAGTCACTATGCTAGTGTTTGGAAGATATTACAATACACAAGCTTTGAAGTGAGCACTCATGAGACAGTAATCACCGGTGCTGCAAAAAGGGGGCAGATGAAAGTCAAGTGCTGGATCGCTGGTGGGTTACATAAGCTCTGACAGGTGAAGATGCAGAGAGAGGAGGAAGAGGAGCATCGTGTGAGATGGGAAAAAAAAACAGGAATACAAAAGCAGGGATGACTTGAGAAGAGGGAGCATTCACGGGTCACTGGTGTAAAGAAAATAACCACACGTTGCAAAGGTTGATCACAAAGACACTAAAAAATCCACTCCTTCTTAATTCACACACATGACCTTTATCTATCGTATATGGAAATGTGAATAATGAAGCTTTTAAGGAGAAAAATCACCTTCGCTTATTTTTTGTATGAATCAATGGGCGCTATATGATGTGTACTGCATGCAAATGGTTGTGTCAAATTTTTACCTTACACTCCGACTGCATGTGTGCACCTCTGTGGTTTTGGCAAACTCCAACACACTGGTTTTGTGTTCCGTTGTACGTGTGCACAGAGAAGCATCAGCGGGAACATTGGTGGTGGTGTGTGTGAGCTCATTTAGCATTGGGATCAGGTATTCTCAGGCTGATTGAGACTCTGCTGGGAATTCACAATGGCGACTGCTGATAAAGAGGAAACAGGAAACATATGCAGTCTACCATCAGAAAAATACTACTGAAGAATTTCGTTTGATTTTTTTTGCTAAAACATTTGATAAAAAAAACTAACTAGTCAAGGCTATGATGGGTAAAAAAAAAAAATAACCTGGCTGGACCTTTAGTGCATGACGTCAATCTTTCAAGGTGGGTTTTTTCTCATCTTCATCTTCACAAAAATGCCTAAACCTGAATTGTCTCTGTGTTTTTTTTTTAACAGATGGGTTTGTCAGGGCATGGTGATTTATAAAGAAAAAAAAACATTTAAAAAAATAAATAAAAAATGGACTGACAGCCAAAAAGACAGAGATGGAAGGACTGCTCTGCTCGAGAGAGGCAGGGCTGTCAGCGTGAAACGATGGAGCAACAGAATTAAAGAGAGAGAGAGAGAGAAAGAGAAAGAGAGAGAATGGCACGGGATGGAGATGAGAAGATAAGGAGAGATGGATGGAGAGAAGAGAGGATAAACAAAAGTGAGAGCGTCGGGGTTGGGAGACAGGACGAGAGACATGGGGCTCAATAAAATGAAATGAAAGCTACGGGAGAAGCTGCTCGGACCCACCAGATGGTTACTATAGCAACCACATTTTCTAGTTTCTCCCTCTCTCTCTCTGTCTCTCTCTCTCTCTCTCTCTCCCTCTCTCTCTCTCTCTCTTTCTGTAGTTGCTTTGTGGCTGCTTTAATTCTGTGGAGGGAAACCAGAGAGTAAGAGAGACAGCTTTTTACATTTTTGGTGCAGTGGCGTATTGAAGCTCTCAAACAAACTTCTTTACGTTTCACATGAGGACTGTTTTATGTGTTAACCGGTTTGCTTCTGGGAAAATGTTTTCGTAAAAGCAACAACACGACCCGTCCCTATTTGCTAACGCGGAGGTATTTATCGTTTATGCATGTGCAAACAGGTTCAGATCAAGACGACAGTTTCCTTCTAACAGTCCGCAGCAAGACTATCACTTTCAGGCGCTGCGTCGTGCAGACATTTCCAATGAAACACATTTCTAAAACTGAACCGCACATTCGTGCACAGATGCATTCACAGGTTCACACATGCGTCCACAGGCACCATGCATGAAACATCCAAACTGAGATGCTCAACAAAGAGAAGAGCTTTCCAGGCCCCCCTGGCTGATCTCATGCATGGCGATCATTTTCAATACAGAACAAAATGGTGGGCCATCTCTGCTTGGCGGAGTGGGTCTCTGCATGGCCCCCGGGGCAGGATAGCATGTAACTGTGTACGTGTGCCTCCTGAATAAAAGATGCTGACCTAGATGGAACGCCGCCATTGGTCACTTCATTTGTTCTACACGCGCGATTGGCTCACGCGTGGACACAACGTGGCCGTCCAACAGACTCGGGTGTGTGTACAAAATGTGCGAAACTTTCTTGCACTGCTTAAAAACTACAGAAATGCCATCCTGCAGAAAGAGTAGTTGAAACACAACAGCCTGGAGTCGAGTCTTGGAATACATATTATTATTTGTGGATGGCCATTGCGAGTGTCCATAATGTCAGCGTCTTTCAGGCCGGCTGCTGTGTTTTTTTTTTTGTTTTGTTTTTTATGTAAACAAAGCTTAATTTTGCTTAATTTTGGGTTTTATCTTGAGCACATCTTCACAGACGCAGTCATAAATGAAAACATGAAAGGCATTTTTTACCGTCCGCCTGTGTTACACAGCTCACTGATGCAGACTGTGCAGCGCGCAGCGTGCCGGCCCTGGACCACGTGGGACTAAACATAGTGCATATGACTGCAGGTCGGTGAGCATGAATGAGCCCAACTTAAAGGGTATTTTGTATCAACACTGTACTGAGCCCTACTACATAATTGATATGCAATTTGACTGCCTGCCATCAATAAATTATTAAGGAATTGAAAATTGTTGAGCTGAGGCCTGACAGCCTCGGGGCTGTTTTGGCGCAACTGGATGGGTGAACATGGCCGCCTGATTGTCAGTGACTGCTAAAGTCCAAGTGAGTGAGTAGTCTGCATAATCCTGTTAGAGACTTTTGAGAGAACTCAACGGCGCTCAGCTCTACGCTACGAGTAATCAAGATTCTTATTGAGGATGTTTCAAGGGTTTGGTAATTGCTTGAAGTCCCAGGTGTGAAAGAAGTAAAGCTGAAATTTGATGCTGATTATTTCCAGTATAATAGTGGAAGAAAAAAAAATACTCTTGGAAAGATAAGGAATACACTATTATTCTGTCTTAACCACACCGGCTTCAAGTGAGCAGCGATTTAATCCATCGACCTTTTTGCTGTGAAGTGCGATACGGCTCCATACTAGGTTTAACCTTTCTTATTTAACTATGTACTGTTGAACTCAACAATTTTATGCAAATATGCTCAGAAAAGGTATTTTTGAGACGGGTGAAAAACTTATATGCATGCCTTTTACTTTTTAAAAATCATCTCAATTTTACTTTAGATTTTTTTTTTTCAAAAGCAGATTTTTAATTTTAAAAGCATTTTCTATATCAAAAAGACATTTGCACCCACTCCTCAGCCACACAGGAAGTGAGTCCCGTATCTGGACAACGAGATGTTCTCTAGATCTGATAAGCGATTGTTGTACTTCGGACAAACATTTTTTTGTTGAATAAAAAGAAAATATTCAACGGACTGGATGTTCCTTTGTAGGGTCTGATCATACAGGGGACAATTTGAGTGCTTGGAAAACATTCTGAACAAAGGTTTTACACTGGGACCAATTAAATAAGAAGCGCCATGGATTCCAGCATGTTTATCAGACGGTCACACCAGGAACTGGAGAAGACAACATGGGGATTGTATGCATGCGAAAACACTGTAGAAACTATATTCTGGGGAAAACCTAGTATGGTATTGTATATGGGCTGTTAAAAGACACTGTATCTAGAGATCAATAGGAATTTCTACAATTGGGTCGAGATTTTCCTCATAATTTTCATTGTTCTTACTAGGGCTTCAGTACGAAGTTAAATCTTCGCCGTCCTGCTGAAATCCTTTGTACATAGCCTCTCTTCCTAAACCATCGGCACCTTGGAGATGACCACTTATAATACACAACACCTCCATGGCTCCCTGAAAGACCCAGCTGTGTGATGAGAGTGCATGAAACGAATTACATTAATGGCATTCTTATTGTAAGCCTTGGCTTCGAGGGAGCACGTAAGCTCTATTTTTCATGTTACGGCCACAACGACGGTCTCCATCAAAACAAATGTGCTTTTTAAGGGGTGAGGGAGCAAGTGTGGGTGACTGTGTACTGATCTGTGTGTTATGTGTTTAAAATCTGGAACTCTAACAACAAAGCATGGATATTTTAATGATGGTTTATTAGTAATGTTCTGCTGGCTGGTGAAAGGCTTGAAAAACAGAACAGCCCTGAAATCCAATTTTGCTTTGGATTCAGGTTGTATCCGAAATTATTACACTGGGCATACTGTGATATATACAACAACAAAAAAGGTACCTAAACTATTTAAGTTAAGTCCAATGTACTATAGCCTTGTTGTCTATGTAACAGGTCTGTGTATTAAAGTCAGCATAAAATAATTTTTCAAAATAGATGTTACTGATACACATTTTCCACAATGCATGGTATTTTTTGCTACATAGCTACATCACCATAAATTATATCTGTGTGATCCCTTCCAATTTACTAGTTTAGCAAACCAAAAAAAATGAAAAGCTGACTGCACATCACCACTTAAAGATGTACCTTAAAGCTATTAGGCAGACATTCTCAGTAAAATTGCATAAACCTTGTTCAGGTATAGTTTTCCACTTATATCAGATATTTTTTATTCAATGTTGCAGTAAAGAACTTTGGCAACATAAAACAAGCCTCCCAAAAAAAAGTTTCTATATGTCTCCTTAAACCTCTGGGGACTTCAAGACACATAAGGCAACCGTTCAGGGTTCTTTTTAGCATGTCTATTTGTATTTCCCGGAGTCTATTTTTTTAAATAATTTTGTATAAATGTGTATTTTTAAAGTTTTTATTGTCTAACATTTAGAGCCATAACTCTGCATTGATTTGAAAAACATAAAATGTTCTTGACCACCATAGTATTTTTTTTTATAACGAGCTAAACAACTGGATTCCTATACCTCGTCAAATCAGCGTTACAAAGCAGAATTAGCTTTTTTATTATTCATTTAAAAATGCTTTTTGTTAGATCCAAGCTGTGGAAATCCACATTTTCCGACCCACCTGTTTTTAAGTGCTAATTTACATTGGTTTGGTAGGAAATGCTCCACTGAACATTCACTTAAAAGAGAGAGTAACATGAGAAACCTGCAAGTAAGAAAAGTAAAAAGTGCTGGTTTTACTGTGAAGGATCATATGTTAAAATTCCTTAAAAAATAACTTACAATCAGCTAACAAAATATGTGAATTCTTGGAAGATTTGATGAAATTTGGCTGAATGAAACACTTGCTGGTAAAACACCCACGTTTAAAAACCAAAGAGAATTAGACAACAGGACATTTTTAGACCCGTTTTGAAATTCTTCAGAGGTGTCCACTGTGCCCAAGCGGCCTCTAAGCGATTCTGGCGTGGGTGTGCAGGTTTTTGTTTTTTTTCCCCACATTCTGTACAATAAACTTGCACAAAAAAGTGAGCAGTTAAAGGTGAAGAATCATGAGTATGAATCTTGATGACGTCTACAAGAAGAAAGTGGGATGAAGAGGTCTGGGGAGAATCCACTCTTGATCTCTCTTTCTCCCCGACCTCTTGTCTGCCTTTCACCCTCGAAGACATTCTTACAGCTTGTTTGTGTTTACAGGATTTGTCTCCTTTTGATTCTGATTAATTAACGACCATGTATCTGAAAACTGTCCTGATAAAAACTGCATGACCACATAAACGAAGTCCATCTTCCGCAAATTGTAGCAATAAATGGAACCAAAATACTTATCTGTAGTTCTGATGTATCAAGGTTTTAGTAATATGTGTCTGCATAGCTGTATAGGCTAGATCTAGATCTAGAGTCCCTTCCTAAAGAGAAAGGAAATTGAAACATTAAATTTTTTTACCAATTAAAACAAAAACTTTATGGTTCCTAAAATAATCCAGGATACCCACAAATAAAATCCAGTGCAAAGTCTACGTGTGTCATACGCGATCTCAGCATCAATCCAGCTGTCCTGATTGGGCTCAAAGGTTTTAAAGACAAAAGGAGCAAGGTAGGTAGAACCTGGAAAAAGTTGTGGAAAAGTTGGAAGCAGGGAAATATCCCAGGCTTTGAGCACTGTGATCTGAAATTGAGGAAGGTTACTGCCAAACGTCAAACCAACCAAGATACGTCTATCATCTTGAACTGAAAAAAAGAGCAAGGACAGTATTTAAGGCATTTGATGGGTCAAGAGTGGTCAAAAGTTACTTTGACGTAAATCTAAAATACCATGTGGGATGCAAACCAAATACTGAACACCATCTTTAAGATACCAACTCCATGTTGAAACAAGCAGTGGTTAGCATAAAGCCATTTTCTTTAGCAGAGACAGGTAGGTTTGTAAGATAAGATGTAAAAATACAGAAAACCTACAAAAGACTTCAGACTAAACAAGAGCTTCTTCTTATGTAGTCTTGTTTACTCGTACAACACATGTAAAATTTACCATTAACTTTTAAAAAGGTCATGTTACAGTCAGTTGTAGAAGAGAGACAATAATAGCTAAAGCAGATTTGATTTGGGGCATAACTTTTCACTTTTGAATTTAGAAATAATAAAAAATAAAGAAAACCAAATCTCAGTTGAGAATTAATTTCTCAGGTGCTCTAGCTCACTGGTAGACAATTCAGTTCATCCCATCAACCTTCGAAAATTCAAATTGCTGACATCAACGGCTAAAGACTGAGCTCATGAATAATCTGTTCTGCCAATTTTTTTGAAACATTCGAGGACCGGAGAGTGGCAGCAATGCATCTATAAGATGTTTGACAAATGGCAATAACAAGGTGCCCAATAATGTTGAGCCAGCCAGATCTTGGAGTAGGCTCTCTGAATAAATCAGTTCTGTAATATCCTATCAGTATGTATTTGCTGGATGCTTTCCCTCAGCAACAGTTCAAAACCCACAGATATATTCAATTTATTTTGAAAAACTTGAAGGACTGTTAATATTGGATATGGCCCAGCCTATTTAAATGCAAATGTTGCAAACACTTGCTGAATGTGTAAAACTCCCTTTGCAAGCTGGATAAGATGAGGACTTACCGGTCAAACTGCATGTTTGCCCATTCATAAATCCCAGCAATCCTGAGGCGGTATGTGAATGGCTGCATGATGGACCTAAAAAAGCTCTCACTTTTGAACTACATGATGATAAAATCAATGTCAATTTGACGTACTACCATTGTTTTCATATGAAACAAAGAAAGAACTGCACAATGTCATACTTTTAGTTTAAGATGTAACTCTGAGGACAATCTACGCAGAATTAGAGGAGATTCTAAAAGCATCTATGGACTGTAAATCTATAAAACCAGAACAGGGCCACGGTAAAGCTCTACTATACATTTCTGTGCTGTTTATTCCTTCAGATTGTTCACACGGTGTCTACTTTGATCCCCTCTCTGTCACATTCAGTGCTTGAAATAAGTCCTTATCTGGCAAACAAAGTCCTTCTCCATGTCTTTTCCCAATTCTCTGGAGACTTCAAACCTTCCTTTTACTCTTTCAGTTGCTATGGATACCTCAGCCAAGGCAGCTGATTGGAGGCGGCAATAAACACCGCTCTTTGAAATCTTTGACAGATTTGTCCAAAAAACGGATGTCTCAACAAACATCAGCGTACAATATGTAGCTTACAGTGGCCCTGACTTTTGGATGGGAGGGCGAAAGAAGAACAAAGACGAATGTGATTTCCTTCAACACAAGCTAAAGCGACTGCCGTCCATGTATATATCTTGGGAAAGTGCATCAAATGTGTGAAATCAATCCGTATTAAATTAAGAAGCAGCCAACTGCTGCAGTACTGCTTCTGAGGTCACCTGAGGTAATCCCGCAGGCCTGAGGAGATCAAGTACAGACTTATACTGAAAAGCCAAACTATCATTATTATGCATCTAAACCCAGTTATATAAGAAACATTACGTGCATTAGGACGAGAAAGCTGATTTCTTAGGTCATATGGAATCATTGTTTTAAGTTTTGCAACTGCATTTAAATTACTTACAGTCCCATAAAACGAATTTGGCCCCTAACTGATTTTTCTCATTTTGCTTTATGTTTAATTTAAACCAGGCAAACGTAACCCATAGTAAAAACAAAATACAGTTTTTTAAAGTAATGATTTCATTTATTCAAGGAAAAAGGGTATCCAAAGCAGTCTGGCCCTGTATGAGAAGTATTAACCCCTAGAAGGTTGGCCCTGGGTTCCTCCTAATGCAGGACAATGGTAGCTCTCATGTGGCTGGAGTGTCAGCAGTTCCTGCAAGCCAACCTCGAGCCTGCACTAGCGTCTGAGCTCCAGCCAGAAGAAGCTACAGAGTTTTGGCCTCTAGAGGTGGTAGCCTCTGAGCTCCAGCCTCTAGAGGCGCTATCGCCTGAGCTTCGGCCCCAAGAGGAGCTAGAGCACGAGCTCTGGCCCCAAGAGGAGCTGGTGACTTAGCTACTTGAGTTGGGCCTTTGTCCCAGATGTCCACCGGTTGCATGTGGATGCAGCTGTCCTCCTGGACGAACACTGTCTCCTCATGGGTGCAGTAGTGTCATGGTCCGTGTTGTTTTGGTCACTGTTAAGTTTGCTGTAGTTGGTTATTTTACTTTAAGTTTTACTTATAATATTTCGTATTCTGTTGAACCTTCTGATATGTGAGTGTTTTGTGTTATTCTCTCATCTTGTATTCTCAACTTCCCCATGCTCTCTCTCTCTTCCTCAGCCTACCTTACCTTAAACTATTCACACCTTATCATTTATATTTATTCCAGTCCATCCCAGGATGTGTTTTCTGTCGCTTGCTTGTGGTGTTTCTGCTGCTCTCTCCAGTTACATTCCCCCAGTTTGTCTTTGGCTTTTAGCCTTATTCCTCCGTTTGTGTCTTGGTTTTCTCCCGCATCTCTCTGCTGCCTGTTTGTTTATTTAAGTTCCTTTTTTTCATGCCACTTTTTCATCTCACATTTCCTTGGTTTGTTATTCCTCTGCTGTGCCGGTTATTTAATAGTTTTCAGTTGTATGTTCTTGTCATTATTCTTTCCTTTAATAAATGTATTGTCTCCTGTTGAATAAATATGTTCATGTAATATGTAAAAAGCAGTGAAGAGTGTCTGTGTGTGCTGCCAAGATAATCATGTGATAACCATGTGATGGAACACAAGATAATCATGTGATAGAACAACAATGGCATAACCTGTTTTTCCCTCGGGGGTGGTGAAATGTGTTAAGACCAGATAAGAAACGTGTACCAATCATATGTGATGAAGTGCAAAGGGGGGGAGACTTGATTCTAAATAAAAGAACTGTTTGCTGAGTCTAAAGG
>JAVLVB010000979.1:1193587-1205556 GCA_032876305.1 Orestias chungarensis
CTCCTCACAAAACATCTCTGCTCTGGTCCATTTATGAGACGTTTCTGACAGAATAATACAGCCACCAAATCTTATCAGACAAAGCTTCACCTTGTCCCTGCCATCTGACTTCCGCATCCAGATGCCTCGTTCCTCGCGACACAAAAAGCGCCACCACTCCGGTTTGTGCTGACATAATCACCAACTCCAACTGTGTTGTTTTTATTATCATACACTTACCCTTTAAATTACCTACTTTGCTGTTACAACACTTTTCCATAGAACATCTAAAATCACATTGAGTTGGTAGGATTACAGAAGCAAAGCTTGCCTAAATCAAGTATTTCTTAATTAATGGAGTCATACTGGTTACATAATGGTGGGTAACCAATCAGGTTTATATTGGTATCAATTCTTTAAACCATAGTGAAAAACACACATAGGCACATTCTGTTTCTCTTACACTGTGTAACTGTGAGTTTTTCCTGTATGGCTTGACACAGATCAGGAAGTTGAAAGGGTTGTAAGGACTTTGATGCCCTCTGCAGGCTCAACATTTTCACCTTAGTTATCTTGCTAATAGTGTCATTGTAAATATTATATTAATTTAACCATACAATAAATATAGGTGCTACATTTTAAAATATTGCTTCTTTGTACAAGAAAGTGAAAGAGGCACTTTAGACTGGCAGCTATTGTTGCCAAATCCTTGAGGTCAGCCAGCGAAGTAAAGTGGTCACATTGTATGCACTGGGGAAATTTTAGCATCATTATTAGCAGCACAATAGATAAAAATGACAAAATGACCATTAATAAAAATTATATATTCAAATTTCAGCTAACTATCCTAAAGCACACATATTCAGACAGCAGACCAGACATTTTGTAGAAACACAGCCATTATAGATTATTTAAAATTTAGATGACAGCGTAAGCAATTATATTTCTTTTAGTAACAGAACAAATTGGGATGAAGGAAAATAAAAAAGCAGGCAAGGGAACTTTACAGTTATAAAAACAGATGCAAAAAGTAAATTTAATAAAAAATTATAATAATAGGGAAAAGTTTCAGTACGAAGGGACTAAGATGCTAAACGACGATGGCATCAAAAGAGATTCATAAATATAGGAACAGGAAGTATAAACAGTAGACAAACTGTTATTAGGATTAATATTTGGCATACTAAACTAACTTTAATATTAAGAAAACATTGTGGCGACAAAAAACAATAGAAAGGATTATTTACTCTGCGGAAAATATGAAGCAGAAAGAATATAGACATTTTTTAAATATTATAATGTAATATTAAAATATATAAGGTCTGGAAGGTCTTAATAACTATAACCATCCATGTACCAAATATAGTGCAGTTTCAGCAGCGCTCCACACCAGTCGGTGGCGGTAGTTTTTACATTCTGCTGCCAGCCAACCGCCCAGAAAGAACCAAGAAGAAGAAGACCCTCATCCAGAGTCGTTGGCACGCCATTGTAACATTAGTTACTTTTATCGCTGTTTGCCGTCACTCAGAGCTACAGTCGCCTCTCCAACCTCTCGCATCAACCTGTCGCGTAATGGCAACAGACTCCTGGGCGCAGGCCGTGGACGAGCAGGAAGCTGCGGCGGAATCGGTAAAAACCCGAACTTATGCAACGTGAGCTAACCTGTTGTTAGCCGGATGCTTCAGCGTTCTGTGGGAGCTGTGTCGGGTGGGAAGCAGGTGTCAGTGTTTGGTTCGTGAATCGTGAGTTAAGATCTGACGTTACACCGCTGTCGGATAATTGCATGAGTTTTGGAAGCTTTTTGTCCTGTTTTAGTTCCTTTGTCACTCTCAAAATAAACTCCCAGCTAAGTTAGCCCCGCGGTAGCTTTAGCAGTTAGCAGGCTAGCCCAGAAATGATTCAAACACTCTGCTTACTACTTCTTACTGACTGAAAACCTTTGTGGTGTTTTCTTCTTCTCCACAGATTAGCAGTCTGCAAATTAGGGAGAAACCGGAAGAAAATGGTAAGTGTAACCATGTGAATACTACACATACAATAAAAAAAAAAAAATAGAAGTCTTTATTTTGGTGGTATATTTTTACACTGTTGATTTTCTGTCCTTGAAAAATAGTTTTCTTCCTAGTATGAGCACAGAGAAAGTTGGTTTTAATATTGTAAACTTAAAAATGTATGTTATGACCTATTTAGTTGTGTCTAACAAGGGGTTACAAAAAGAACATGTACTTTGCCCGATTCATTTATTTAAAAGTGTCATAAAAATGTGAAATTAGGAATGTCAAACTGCAGACCTTCAACGCAGATCTCTGAAAAGATGCTTCCCTGGTTTGGTTGTGCATTTTTGTTGTACAAAAAGCTTTTGAGGCTGATGGCATGACACAAATTAGTATTATAGAATCTCTCATAAACAGGAATTTGTTAAACACACTGAATTGTATTGGGACTGGTTGACCAGGTTGTGCCGCTCAGGAGATTGTGTGTAAACAATACATGTGACCAGCCACATTAAAAGATTGTGAATTTATTAGATGGGTTAAAGGTTCAAATGTATTCATACATATATTCATACATGTAAATGTGATCACAACAAGGAAAATAGAGGTATGCAAGATTAACACAATATAGTCACATAGGCAGAGGGACTTCAACATACTGGAAGCATGTACTTGGTGAAATATTTTTTTTAAATACAACCTGACTGTCTTCATAGCTTGGGTTTACTTCTGAGTCATCTCTTGCTTTTGTCTCCTCAGCTGCTCTTTATCCATCACTTGTCCACATTTACCCCCAACAAGCGTATATGCAGTTTAAGGAAACGAAAAAAAAAAAGACCTTTTGTTGTGAACTCTAACTAATGATATGGATGTATGTTCGATTGCACACTATATCTGTGTAAAGGTTTTATAACATGCCCTTTTAAGTTGAAACAAATTGTTTTTTGTCAAAATAAATGTAATTTATGACATTTACTTTATAGGTAGTATTTCAAATGCCACAGACTCCAGCAGCGGGGCTGCAAAATCAGAAGCTGAAGGCGAAAACAAAGCTTCAGACAGTGATGACAAAGGTACAGAGCTTCAAACCTGGATGCATCTAAAATATGACCATAGGCTTTAAATGCACCACTTTTAGTTGTTGAGTCTGTTGTGACTTGTGCTTGTGTTGCCTCACGTGTCTTTCAGAGGACAAAGCCGCACAATCACTGTTAAACAAGCTGATACGGAATAACCTTGTAAATACAACAAATCAAGTGGAAGTTCTACAGAAGGATCCAAACTCTCCACTGTACTCTGTGAAGTCCTTCGAAGAACTACGCCTGTAAGTGCCTTCTCCATGTTATTGGACACAAAGTTGTACACAAAGTACAAACAGGGTCTGGAATAGTATCAGATTTCAGTCTAATATTTTGCAGTTCTTGATAAATATTGGAAAAAAAATTAAAAATTTAATTTCTTTTCCTATAGTCTTATTTTCTCCTTCTGGCCTCTCTTATCTTCATCACTGAAATGTTTCTCCTGTCTCTTTTATCATACTTACATATAAAGGGGGTCATACAATAAAGATGTTATAACATCTAAAAAAAGAACTCACTAAAACTGGCCTCTCTGGATATTTTGCTTGTTTTACTTCATAGAAAGCCACAGCTGCTTCAGGGTGTATACGCCATGGGGTTCAATCGGCCATCTAAAATTCAAGAAACCGCTTTACCCATGATGTTGGCTGAGCCGTGAGTTATCTTTTGTTTAAATATCTTCCTTAAGGCTGTTTCGATGTCGAAAGAGAGCTGCTGCTGTTGTCTTCTTCCCCTGGAACCTAATTGTTGGATGTTTCCTGAAGTCCACAGAACCTGATTGCCCAATCTCAGTCAGGGACGGGGAAAACCGCGGCCTTTGTCCTGGCGATGCTCAGCCACGTGGACCCCAACAACAAATATCCACAGGTTAGACATACTTTTACATGTTTTGCAACATTGACACTTGTCATTTGAGCTACAGCATTTCTTTGGTTTATTTCCATCAGTGCTTGTGTGTGTCACCAACGTATGAACTGGCGCTTCAGACTGGCAAAGTTATTGAGCAGATGGGCAAATATTATCCTGAGGTCAAACTAGTCTATGCCATTAGAGGGAATAAGTGTGAGTGTCTGCTGCACATTACTGTCAAAATAAGTTGTTCCCTTTGCTCAGTTTCACGAGAAATGTTTTCTTGGGTCTTTCTCTAGTGGAACGAGGCATTAAACTGCAGGAACAGATCGTTATTGGTACACCCGGCACAATGCTGGACTGGTGCAGTAAACTCAGATTTATAGATCCCAAGAAGATCAGAGTGTTTGTGTTAGACGAAGCGGACGTCATGATCGCCACACAAGGACACCAGGATCAGAGTATCCGAATCCAAAGGTAAAATACAGCATATGTGATCTTAGATGCTCGTTGTATCTAGTGTCGAAGTTTTAAGAAAGTGAATTTCCAGGAGCCGTTTCACTGATGGCAGCAGGGGAAAAAAACGTCTGCATCAGAGCATAAAACCTCCAGATTTTTGACCTGCAGGATGCGAATCCACGGCCAAGTGTCTCACTATTTGACACGAAGAATGTGGAAAAGCTTCCTGTTAACGGTTAACTATCAAGGACTCTGTTCATGTCTTGACCCTGCAGGATGCTGCCTAAGAACTGCCAAATGCTGCTGTTCTCGGCCACGTTTGAAGAGAGCGTGTGGAACTTCGCGCAGCGCATCGTTCCCGAACCCAACATCATCAAGCTGAAGCGAGAGGAGGAGACTCTGGACACCATCAAGCAGTACTTTGTGCTCTGCAATAGCAAAGAGGAGAAGTTCCAAGCCCTCTGTAACATCTACGGAGCCATTACCATTGCTCAGGCTATGATCTTCTGCCATGTGAGTCTTATTGTTTTTTAACAATCCCTGCACTAGGAACATTAAAAGAAGTGATAGTACAAATGTATTATACTTTTTCTAACTTAATTATATGGTATGCTAAGACACTTGGATCTTCGTTATTCCCAACAATTTCGGCATTTGTGTGAAGACAGTCAAGATTATTGTTGACAGCAACCTTCTGATTTGTTTATTTTTTCTATTCAGACAAGAAAAACTGCAGGTTGGCTTGCAGGGGAGTTGTCCAAAGAAGGCCATCAGGTGGCACTGCTCAGTGGAGAGATGCAAGTGGAGCAGAGAGCTGCCGTCATTGACCGGTTCCGAGACGGAAAGGAGAAAGTCCTGGTGACCACAAATGTCTGTGCTCGAGGTGAGGATGACGTGGGAAATAAAAGGAGGTGCTTCAAGGTGTGAAGTAAACTTTGTAGCTGAAAATATCCAACGGTTTAGATCCTGCAGGTTTTTGTGTCTTGAATTATAATTACCAGTTGTGAGTTTTTGTATCAATCCACTTTTTTTTTTTTTTTTTTTGCAAATAATAAGCTTTTAAGCTGCCTCAGACTTCTTTTTTGGGAATCACTTTCTGTGACTTAACGTCTGATTATGTAGGCTGCCAGACAAGTATTTCTACAGGTTTGATTTTCTTTACCTTTTTGTCAACACAATTTTTATTTTATTTTTTTCTCATGTAGGCATTGATGTGGAGCAGGTTTCTGTGGTGATCAATTTCGACCTGCCAGTTGACAAAGACGGTAACCCTGACAACGAAACATACCTGCACAGGATTGGTCGCACCGGCCGATTTGGAAAACGGGGACTGGCCATCAATATGGTGGACAGCAAGATGAGCATGAACATCCTCAGCAGGATCCAGGAGCATTTCAGTAAGTCTGAGCAGCTTCACAGATTTTTCTACACAAACGTTGGTTTAGTCTTCTGAACCGTGCGCTTGCTCTGCTCTAATCTTTGGTTTGCTCCTCTACAGATAAGAAAATCGAAAGACTAGACACAGATGATCTGGATGAAATTGAGAAAATTGCCAACTGAAGGAAGCATGTGATCAGTCGGAGAAAGCTCCCCCCACACACACACACACACACACACACACACTCACACTCTCCAAGGACTCGATGCTTCCATGTTTTAAGCTTTTTTTTTTTTTTTAGCTGTAGGAGAAAAGAGCAGAACCACACCCACAGATTATATGTTTACATGTGGACATGTCTCCTTTCAGACGAGTGTTTTTTTTGTCTTAACTCTGGAACATACCCCATTTCACTCTTTGTACTCTTCTTTTTTTTTTAAATAAAGTCTGTAAGTTCAGTGCTGTGCTGTATGGATCTTAATGCTCTAAAAATAATCAAGTTATTTGAAAACTTGTGAATCTTAGTAACTCGGTGATCAAGGAAGATTCTCAAGTTCAAAATATAAAAACAATACAAGCAGTTAAAAGCGCCACGAATGTTTTAATGTTACAAGCAAATGCTTGGTACAAAGGGTGAAGTTGGGTATGCTGCTCTGATCGGTAGTTCAAATCATTGTTTTTTTTGGAGGTGAGGGTTAGAATCCAAGGGTCTATGCAAACTTATCCGCCTGATACATATTATGAACTTTTAAAATGTATTCTCATAACAAAAAGTAATCCTGAAAAAAAACAAAAACAAAACTCAAGCATCAGGGTCTGTAGAGCGATACTATCTCGTAGACATAGGAGTGCATCATTGTTTAGTCGCCCATCGTTCTTCAGCCATTAGCATAAATCATTTATATCATTTATAAAAGCCAGACTGGCCACTGTCAAAACAGTCCAGGCAGCTATTAATGACGATTTGTCTTCTGGTTCTTCATCAGACTCGCCTCATTTTGAGTCCAAAAGATGAGTTGTTTTGCCGTCACGTCGCCCTCCCATCCAACCTTTTTTTCTAATCATTCTCTACAGTTCCCATTCTTCACCCAGACTGTGCTGTTAAAAGGCTAGTGAGTTACAAGATAAATACGCAATGCCTTCCTCAAGTGCATTATATATACGCATAGGATTTTGATATTGCTATTTTGAGACATTTGGGCTGAATAATCTGACTAACACTTGAAATTTTGTATATATATATATATATATATATATATATATATATATATATATATATAAAAACAAATAGTACGTACTATTCGGAGCCTTTAATTATGGATGTGTGAACTACAGGATCCGTTTGAAACCAAATGCTGATTTGAACTTCAGGACCGATGCTAATCAGACTCGTGTCATTTCAATGTGGATCCGTGCAGCAGAACACTTGTACTCGTTAACATATTGGAAAAATGTAAAGATGAAATTGAGTTCAGTATTTAGGAACGTCACTTCTACGAAGTGGAATAAAACATTCCTGATCAGGTTTGATTATGTTAGAATACAGCGAGTCTGCAGCTGCTTCACACCCCACACTTTTTCATTACAACTACAAACTTTTGTGTATTTTGCTGGAGTAGTATGTGATAGACAACTTTTGACTTCCCCTAGCATGATGCTGCCACAACCATGTTTTACAGCAGGAGGGGTGTGTTAAGGTGATGTGGGGGTTATCTGACCAGAACTCTTACATTGCTTGTGGTAAATTTGACTTCTTTAGGCTTTCTTTTTAACACCTTTTCATGTATTTAGGACTTACTTGCACATCTGTTGATTAATAATTAGATGAAAATCATTTTAGCTAGTTGGTTTCCCTAAATTTCCCCATCCACACTTTCAAAATTTTACAAGTTTGTTGGTCTATCACATAAAAAATCCCCAAAATTATGCATTGCCGTTTGTGGTTGCAGTGAGAAATGGGATATGAACTACTTTGCAAGGAATTTGTGAATCGGTGTACCTTTGATCGGGTTGTTGAATGTTGAACACAAAACCAAAAAGACTTAACACTGGAGCCTCTGAGCCAGTTACCCGTGAGCATCAACCCGCGCCAAGCCTCAGTCAGCAGCAGAGAGAAGATAACTGGAGGTAATCTGGTCTTAATGGACTGTTAATGGACCTCAAATTTTGCAGATAAATTATGAAACTGAGCTGAAGAATGCTCTCAATACTTGTAAAAGTATAAAAAAAGTGATAAATGCAGTTTTATTAGGACAAAATGTTGTATACATTATGAGTGCGTTTGTGTGCACTTTGACCCGTAGTGTTGCGCCTCCGCGTGAAAGCCATGGACACAGCAGCTTTGACTAAAAGCCACCCCACCCAGCCTTCAAACTTGTACAGCACCTTGTTTCGACAACTTTATGAACCCACTTCATAGACGTGTACATCGCTAAACATGCATCAAGCTAGTTGTGTCCTATAGTAGCCACTGATGGGTTCAAGGTGTGTGGTGTTGTGTAAGCTGAGCTGTGTTCATGGGCTGTTATGTATCCTAATATGTTAAAATAAACGAACACATAGAAGTTCACCTCATTCTCACTTATTTGTGTCAGTTTGGAAACTGGTTGTGGTTCTGAGACCTTTTTGAAGCATTAATGCCTCGAAAAGTACCACAATATTCAGACATTTAAAAAAGTAATATAGTCTTTTTTTACTTAATGTACAAAAAAATTTATCAATTGTCACTTTATAAATAATGGAAGTTAAAATCAGACAATTACATTGTAAAAAGAAACACCCTCAGGGATTACATCAGATCAAATGTTCGCCTTTAAAAAAAAAAGGGAATTAAAATTATTCCCACCTGGATGCTTATACCTTTAAACAATTTAAAATGCCTAAAACAACACAGTAATTTTTTTTCCTCCCACAGTCAAAGAATATTGATGTAAACTAAAAAATGTTCAAAAACCAACGTTTGAGAACCCAGCACAATCAATAAATCAAGATACAAGTAAAAAAAAAAATATAAACACTTTATTACATTCATAGTCTTAAAGACTTTAAAAACAGGTCAAATATTTACTTATTCAGAAAAAAAAATCAGCTCTTTGGGGTTTCAGTGGAGTCAGGCTGTTGGGAAAAGAGGTCTGAGGAAAGAAGACAAACAGTTAACCTGAGACATGTCCTAATACACAAGTATGGGAAATATAACAGCATGTCAAATAAATAAATAAATCTATAAATGTGATTCACATATCTAATGATGCGTGAAATGCAACATTTATATATAGGATGATTAAGTCACCAGTTATATGGACCGTTGTTGTAAAGTGGAAGATTTATTCTTTATCGTTATTTTACTCCCTCTGACCAAATAAAACATGTCCAAAATACACCAGGCTCAAGATCACAGCTTTACACTACAAACGTTAAAAAGTGTACGTATAAATCTTTTGTGCAATAAAATTTTAACACAAAACTCCACAGGCCAGATTCAGGGTTTCCAATTTGGAAATTGAAAACAAGTTGTCAACTTTAAAAATAAATAAGAGCAATAAAAACATACTAATAGGTACTTCTTAAATCCTTTATGCTTTTGGAATAAAATACTTGTAATATATTTTAATCAAGAAATGGATTTGGTGTGTAGAACATTGTTCATAATTATAAAGACCGAGCTCTGGGAACCATGCAGAGAAACTGTTGTTCACATCAACTATAACTTTGTATGCTAGGTGAATTTTCTGCACTTCGTCCATTAAACCAAACAAGAAAGCTTTTAAAACTAGTTTCCAAACTTCGAGCAAAACACGTAGTGTAAATATAAACAGGAAAAGTGAAAGCGTATTACTTCCCAGTTTGCCATTTGTGAATCTTTCGGGCTTCTGATTAAATAAAAGAGTTTAAATGTTGACTTGAAGAGCAACTACAGAAATATATAACATATGAGTAAAGATTCAAAAGTAGTCCTACTCACCGGACTCTTTGTAATCAACACGTTTAAGGAAGAGGCCTTGGGCCGGAGCCATTATACCCTGAGGGTAAGCCCGAGTGTCCCGAGCGTCCAAGATCTGTTTGACCTGCAACACAGACAGCGATCCCTGGCCTACAGCCACCAGGGCTCCCGTCATCCTCCGAACCTGTACCACAACAACCAAAGCTTTACTCAAATGCTCACACCTAAGCCTGTCACGATAACAAATTTTGCTGAACGGTTAATTGTCTCTGAAATTATTGCGATAAACAACAATATTGTTGGAGACCATTTTAAATTGATATAATGATAATGACATAATATTCCAACTATGTCCTGTCAAAGATCAATAAACTTTATTTTCATTTGAACACTTAAATCTGAAACTGGTAAATAAAATAAACAAAACCAACAAAAACATTCATAAATAGACTCTCAGTGTCTGTTAACAAAAAATGCACTTGAATAAAAACTAAACATTAAAACAAAATGGAAATAAAAACTACATTCAACCAAAAAACTGATGTATGCCAATGATCGTTTGTGATATGTATGTTTTCCTGGGGATTTCGTACTGTCTGTCAAACGTTTGCAAAATTTTTTGAAATGACGGCTTTTCAATAATATTAAAGGGCAGCATTTCTGTAGCAATTAAGCAAACTAGCTACACTGTCGGTGAGCGCGCACAACTTTGCGCCGTCCTTTTTGTACGTTTTCTGTCGATTAATTGCTTCACTGATAGTGGACTGTCGGGAAGTTGAAGATGGAGACGGCCTACATGTTTGAGAAAGGGAGGGGAGAGTGGAGAGCACCTGTGTTAAGTCTTTTTTTAATCCAGTGTCGAAATAGAAAAAGGCTGGTAAAAACGATAAAGCCGATAAGTAAAAATGATAGAACTCGTTTTAATTATCGTACAATTAATTGATTTATCGTGTATTGTGACAGGCCTACTTACACCTAACATTAATGCAGATATTTGTCTCTGTTGGTTTCGATGTACATGGCCCAGCCATTGCCAGCAGAGGGCGCACGATTACAATGACTTGGAACAGATTCAGATATGCACACATTAACATCGATGGCATTTTAAAGATTAGAGCAACAAACCTGCTTGTAGAGAAAAGATCGACTCTTAAAGGTCAGCTCCCAGAATTGCAGCTGCCTGGAAAAATACATATACAGTTAGCACGCATTATTTACACACACAAATATGTATCATGGGACTGAGACAGACCGCTTCAGTGGTTTATTTTAGATTAAGTGGGATTGCAAAAGGGTGTTTTTTTTATGTTTAATGATCTTAGCAGTGATGAAATTATTTTAACGGTAAGAGATGAGCAGGAAGACAGTGAACTAAAATAAAAAAAGGGTAAAAATATCGATCGCTAGATAATTCAGGTGCAATCCTCAACTGTGTAGATGAGGCTAATGTGACATTTATCCCAGACACCAGACGAATTGAAAGAGCCTATTGCTGCTCTGGATGCTAAATGTAGTAAAAATGCCACATCGGGGATTTGCCACAAAAACAGGAATATGAGCAATGGCAAGGGAAATTATTGTTCCTATTTTAAACCTATTTTTGTTTTGGTAAGGAATGGTACAGATAACTGAAGATACATGTGTTAGGAATTGGTTCAAATGCAAATTTGGCTCATGGCCTTCTGCCTAAATACATCTGACATACAAACGCAGAAGGAGATAAAGTGGGTTTTTTTTTATATAACAAAACGCTTCACATTTTTGGCAACTGGAAGAGTGAAAAGAGTCAAATTTGTCTTTTGAGTAAAAACAGAAAAAACTGGAGAAGCTTTCCATCATCCATCTACTGCACTATTCACCTGGAGAAAACTCGAGATACTCTGGCACTTTCTATAGCAAAAGTATATATTCAGTTCAGGACCTTCCCCCCCCCCCCCCCCCCCAACTGCTAAATGTTTGTATTTTATGTGGAATTTTACAAGGCGTACTCTGACCTAATCTCCCCCTATCTGGCTGGACTTTATAACAAATCCTTTGCCAGCGGTAGTTAGCCCCCAACAGTAGCTGAGGCCAATATTTCTCTTTTGTTAAAGAAGAATTAGGATCCCCTGGCCTGTGCCATTTACAGACCTGTTTCTCTTTTGCACGGGGATCAAAAGATTATTTCAAAGATCTTAGCCATACGTTTGATGATATATATATATATATATATATATATATATATATATATATATATATATATATATATATATATATATATATATATATATATATATATATATATATATATA
>JAVLVB010000979.1:1213013-1237865 GCA_032876305.1 Orestias chungarensis
ATATATATATATATATATATATATATAGTATCAAAATAAGGAAGTTAAATGAGGAATTTGTCATAGTCATTATGTTAAAAAGGGAGTCAATTTATGCAAAACATAAGTAATGTAATAAAACTGTTTGTGCACATATTACGTTTTACGACCGTTAGCATTAGCACAAACTAGTCTCATTCTTGTTATTATTATTATCATTAGAAATGTTATTATTATTATTGGAGCACTCTTGGTTTGACCACATTCTGCAAGAAGTTTTCATGTTCTCCCTGGGCATTCGTGGTTTCTCTCCAGTTACTCCGGATTCCTCCCACAGCCCAAACACATGACAGTTAGGTCAACTGGCTTCTCTAAGTTGCATGGTTGTTCGTCCTTTCTGCCTCTGTGTTGTGATGGACTAAATAATTATTATTATTTTTATCAATAAATAGGAAGACCAGAGACTCAGACGACGGTTTCCGCCATTCGTGTTAAGTTGGATCGCCTCCACCAGGCTCTCTCCACTCCTCTGCAGGGCTCTGCGCTGTAGCCACGCCCTCTCCCACCCGGGCAGCGGTGTAGTAGTCTCTCCGCCCCGGCCAAGCCGCGCCTCCACTCGCATTGTGTGTCGCGGCGCCATCGGGAGTGAAGCGACGCTCTGCTGCTGCAGCCGCTGCTTCTGCGCGTCAGTGGAGCGCGAGGGAGGGAGGAGAGGAGAGGGAGAGAGATACAGCCGTCACCATCCCTTACGGTCAAAGCGTCACCCCTCCGCGGGCAATGACATTCACAGATTGAAGTGGGAATAGGAGATCACAGCAGCAAACATGACGGTGGACTTTGAAGAATGTATAAAAGATTCTCCCAGATTCAGGTAGGCTCGTCTCGTCTCATTGTGCGCCAAAAAAGGCACACCTTCTTTTGTATGATTGGAAAAAAAAATAATTATATATATATATTTTTCCATTTTTATAGTGATATCAACAATTAGAATGAAAGCATGCCTCGCACATGTGCAACAATAAGATCTCCATAAGGTTTTGTGTGTGCGTGAGTTCTCGCCTTTGATCAGATTTTAAGGCCTTAGTTGAAAACGTCTAATAAGACTGCAGGATTTGTATTACCTGTATTTGTTGGAATGCTTTTAGTGGCTCTGGAGGGTCATTTGGATGTCCAGACACACAGAGAGAGGATCCATGCTGATTAAACGTGAAATCAAATTACAAGATCTGCATATGATACTCTGATATAGGGGACTAATTCATTGTGACAGCATTAGCGGATCCTGCTGTGTTTGCTGCAGCCTGGTATGTGGTGTGGGTGCAAATGGTTTTCGTCTTATTTATGGTAAAGATTTCTTCCACAAACTGTCAGTCTGGACGTAGAGGACCGTGCAGAACAGGGAGCTGGTTTATCCGCACTTACATCCTTTTTCTTTTGAAAAGGCTGTTGCAGATCAAACTACTTTGTTATATTTTCCTCTTCGTTCATTTTTTCTGCCGGTTTGCTCTCCGGATCTGTATGGCGTCCTTGCTCTCTGCATTTGACTCACATTTATTGTGTGACTAGAAAGCCTTCAGGCTTGAAGCAAATTTGGACAGATGTCTAGCCTGCTGCTTAAATCTGTCTAAACTATTGACGGATGACTAAGACCGAAGTTCTTGGGAAGAAGCAGAGCCCATTATAGACGCCTGTGTGTTTCCCCTCTTCTGCTGTACTTTCCTGTCTTCTTAAGAAGAGGTTGTTTGGCAAAACTCCATGAAAGCCAAATGAAATCATAATGGCAGCTTAACAGGAACACGTACAATGATTATAATAAGGTTGGAGAGTTTTTTTTCTTTTTGGTAAAATTGTAATAAAATGAAATAGTTTGGTGCAATCATAAGGTACAATTCAGCTTTTATTTGATCTCTTATGATGTTATTCCAGTTATCACCTAAATATCCTCCTTGCAAAAGTCACCTTTTCATTCGTCGGTCATGATGCAACCAAACTCTGTTATGTATTTTACCACTTCCCATGAGATTTATCAAAACAAAGTAGAGTATTATGGTGTAGGGCAAAGATGATTCATTATTTTTTTCCCATTTTAAGAAATTTGTCATCAGTCCAATTAACTTTAACTCCCTTTGATAAAGTCCAGCTCAATCATCTAAGTAATAAATAAAGCACCTTTGAATTTTACCTTTGTATGAGAGCAGATGTTCTGTGAAGGCCTTAGAGGATTAAGACAGAACATGAGAGATAAAAAGGCATAATGAGACAGAGGAGCATATCAGACAGGTCAGGGGTAAAGTTGTGGACAAGTTTAAATCAGGGTTAAGTTTAAAAAAAATGTAAAAAGTTTTGGTCAAAACAAGGTGAAATCATCACATAAATATGAAAAGAATAGAGTACACCTGCTCATAAATGACTCTACACATGACAGACAGGGAGGCCAATAATAATAGTTTAATGTGGAAAATTAACACTGCACGTCAGTCTGAGCACGTTTTAAGAAGCTTGTTCCAGTTTCTGGAACTTCAGACCTCTTTGTTTTGGTCTTTTACATAAAACTGTTAAAGTTTGCGATCAATAAAGCTTGAAAAAGTTCAAGAGGTTTGAATACCTTTAGTGAATACTTTTAGTATAGTATTGAACATAAGTCAACTATCGGTCAGAGCTAAATCAAGATCGGAGCATATAAACAAAAATGCAGCTGGAAAAAAAAAACCCTGCTTCGATAGAAAAGTACTTTACTTGATTGATGTCGGGTTACACTCAACACTCGCACGTGGGGAGTGAAAAATACCGGGATTGTCCAAAATGGCGTCTTTAAATGAACAAAAGGCCTCAGAAAGTGGAAAGTGAAGACACTCTGGAGGACGTAATCTAGACCATATATGATATAAACCCGGCTGTAAAATGGTTTGTAGAAAATCTCCATAATCCCAGAGAAATCTTTCATCTTTTTAAAAGGAGCGCTTGTTCTAAAAAAGGGAGCTGGCCTGTTTTTATGTGCTGCATGACGCAAACCGGTAAATACAGCAAGCTGACGCAGAATTTTAATATTTAATTTTTCTGTGATCCAAATTAGGTCCTTCTCCTTCTTGTTGTTGTTGTGTCATCGTGAAATTCGAGAAGTCGAGAACCATTCCCGTCTTCCTGCTCGTGAAGTTTAAAGAGCTCCCACACACCCTGATGCTGCGAGTCTGAACTTGTACCAGTGCAGTAGTTGGGTCTGCCTGACTAGATGTAGGAATACGTTCAGGAGGACCGTGTACCCATAACAGACATCTTTTTGTTCCTGCGTTCTTTATTTTCCCCTGCCTCTTATTAAGCGGTCATCCTCCGCCTCTATTCTGGCTTACAAGGAAGTGCTCGAACTGTACTTTATCGCTGTCGTCATCAAACCGTTGTAATCTGATTTGCGATGAGTTGCCCAGAACTTTGCCACTTTGTTCTTTGAAATTGGTCTTTCATGTGCTTTAGGAAACATATTAGCATTATAACCTCAGTGTTTTGTGTCTAATAAAACCAGAATTCGTATAAAGTAGGCAGAATCATGCATGACTTGTTCCCATATTGTCTGCTCTGGCCAAGACACAACAGCAATGCATTAATGTTACGTAAACCTCGGTTAAGCACAACCAAACAGTGATACAACAATAGTCATTATATAATGTGTCACCTGATCCATTCATAGCTAAGATGAGGGCATTTCATTGACTGAATCTCTGTGATGCTTCTATTAATACACGCATAGGTGGGCGAGAGCTTCAACCGAACCAAAAGCAGCTAAAGGAAAGATGACTGTTAGTTGGCGAATGGAAGGCAGAAGATTTAAGAATGAAAGAGGAGAGTCTGCTGAGATAAATAATCAGTCGTTATCTGTTTTAGGGCTACAACTAATGATTATTTTCATAATCGATTCATCTGTCGCTTATTTTTATGATTAATCGATTAATCACTTTTTATTATACATTTTATTTAGCCTTTACATTCCCATATAAGCCATTAACAACGTATTTTCATTAGGAGATGGAAAACAAGAGAATTGTGTTTATCACTGCAATTTATTTTACTTGATTTAAAGGAACAAATAAAATATTTTTTTCATTTTTAGGCATAAAATACAAAAATGAGGTAGAATTCCATACAACTTATTGAGTGGATTGAATATTAACAATAATCTCAGCTTTTATTATGCTCTTCATCTAAATTCACATTTGATCTTATCTTTATTCCAACTGTTCAGCAGGAGGCTAACTTAGTTGGACATTATTTTTTACAAATAATATGAACTGGTGTCTTTACCAGCATGTTTACAACAGAGTTTCTAAGTGGTTCACATTGCTGGGGGTGAGCATATTATTCCACAGGTATGCGTTTATTGTTGCTTGTTAATTTCTGCAGAAGAAACACAAAATGATGAAATTAGTACAGAAGAAAAGTAACGAATCTACAGAAACACCTCTAACATTATATTAATATCAACTTAATTCATTATATATATTTACATTTGCATAGTTTTCAAGTCAAGAGAACATTCCCTTCCAGTAGTCCAGATGTGCATGGAGCCTTATAAGATGGGAACTGGGTATAACGAATTAGCTATTCAGTTTAACTTGAAACAATAAAAAAGCCACACAAAAAACAACCAAAGCTGTGAGTTTTTATCTGGACTAATGTCAACTGTAAAAACTTTCCTGTACTCAGTATTAGTTTTAATTGGCAGCAGTATTAGAAGTGTGTTTGTTCATCAACGTTTTTACCACACCTTGTTTCAGAATAGAAGAAACATTTAAAATTACGCTACTACCAAATAAAAGGAAAATTACTTTCTTTTTTTGTTGTACATGTTTTGAATCTATATGCCAGTAGATGTTATATAAATGGGTTGTAAATGGTAGATTTAGTCACTTTCCTGAATTCTGTCATTAATAAAAGAGGGAGTGTGTTTCCGCTCGTGTTAGAGCCGAACTTAAAGCAAACTGAAATGGCTGGATCCTTCATCGGGTTTGGTTTGTAAATCTTATGGTTTACAGATCTGGAAAACAAACCATAACTCTTTGCACGTCTCTTCCTGTTTTCTCACGCCTTAAAACAGGGAAGCTTCGTATAAAGCTGTCCAAAGCTGATATTAATATTCTTCAGTCAGTAAACAATTTTCCAATGTGTTATTGTTCAATTTTGATGAAAGACGATGGATTTTCATATTGGTTTGGTTTCGAGGCATGTTTGAGCTACTGCTGCTCTGCATCTCACCTCAAACAATCTGGCAGTTAACCTTTGGCAGCAGCAAGTCATTTTTATCTACTCATTTAATATTTTCTTAGGCGTCAGACCATTCTTTGTAAACCTGATAAATGGCTGTAGGGAAATCCCTGCAGATCATCAGTTTCTTGTGTACTCAAGCAAGCAGATGTTTCACCATTAACCAAGTAACACTCAATCAATTTCTCGCCCATTTGGATTCTCTGTAGAAAACTCGCTGGAGTTTCACCAAGTCTTGATTTCTCAATGCACTGATTGGCTTGTAGCCAATTTCCTATATTTTTTTTAAGAAGAGACTGAACAGATATACCTAATAAATTGGTTGGTGAGTGTTTAGTTTCTACAGGAAATATTATTTTCAGGAACTTTTACGATACTCCAGCTACAGAGAGAAGGTTTTTTTTCTTTCATTTTATTAGGGTAACAAATGCGTCTGGCTTCATTTTTGGAATGGCTTGAACTGAATACATTTTATTGTTTAGTAAATCCTAATAATTAAAGATTATTGAGTGGATTATACTTGGCTGAAGATTTAACTGTGCCTGTTTAAATTAGAAGCTGACTGGTTTTATGCAAGCTTTTCTCCCTCGCTTTTATACCACATCTCGCTTTACTGGCAGACCAAAGCAACTTTAAATGTCTGTCTGTCGGCCTGGTTTCTTTTAATTGTCTGGATATTTATTTCGTACCTGCGTCATTACTGCCATCATCTCAAGTCCTTCTGTTTTTACACATACTTTCTCTGCACCTTTCTGTGTTTAATTGGGCAGCTGCGTGTGAAGTGTGTAAAAATAATAATATTAAAGCAGTGGTGTCTAAGTAGGTCTGACATTTGCAAAGCGTGACCACTGGCTCTAGCAGGGAAGGAGAGTATCTGTCCATTAGTCTCACTGAGGGAGGGAGACAGAATGAGACTCAAATCTGTTCACACACAGCTGCTTGCAGCGTTTGCCAGTGGGAGCGTTTTGAAACGGAAAGGCACCGGGACGTCCTTGCATTTGTTGGTGCAGGAAAACAAATTAACATGTTGAAATTGATTAAAGTAGCCAAAAAGACCTTGGTCTGGCATGGCTGTGCGTTTCAGAGTGTGGAGGAGACATCCCCCAGAGCACCCTGTGAACCTTTGAACCTCAGCAGAATTACATCGTGTCTGCAGCATCGGTGGCCTGTCAAAATGTTTAGACGGCTCCAGAACCTCTCACATTAGGATGATAATGTCATGATACTCATTCCCCAGCACTTTTGCTAATGCACCCGTGCACACGGCAGATGTGCGCAACATTTTGCTGAAAGCTCCTGGCTGCTTTCCTGGAGCCGGTTACACTCCACATGTGGAAGCGCTTGATTCATACTAAAGCCTTTGTTTGTTATGGCAAGATTTTGCGGATTCACAATCGTTTTCATCGAGGGTGAAGGAAATCCATGAGTCAGTGCCTGATTTAGTCCCAGAAATACAGAGGATGTTATTCTGCCGGTTTAATACCAAAATACTCAACATGTAATATTGTGGTAAAGTATTAAACTGAATTGCATGACAAAAGGGATTTTTAAGCTGGTCAGGTTTGCCTCAGTATGATGCGCACCGAATAACCGAATAATAATAGAATGATAAATTAATGGATTTGGGGATTTAAACAAAGTATTTAGACAATTGTCTGGCTGAAAGGTTTATCTGAGTCAAAAGTGCTTTTTATAAGTCATGGACTCAGTTGAATTCAGTTCTGGGCTGAGTTTTGCAGTCGAAGGCGGCACAGAGCCTTAGAGTATAGAAGTGCATCAAGAGATGTTATGTTTGCAAACTGAAACAACAATTTTTATCTTTGAATAGCTGCAATTCTCAAGAGTCCCCAACTACTTATGCCAATTTAAAAAGATCAGCCGGATTTTATAGCAGGTATTTCTATGGTTAGTTTTAAATATTGGAACTGTAAAAGAAAGAGGGAGGAAGGAGAGTAACAAAATAAGTTAGGTTATGTTTATTTAAATGGTTCCAATTCACCAAAAAAAAATTGGTTCATTTCAAACATACATACAGATTCAGAGGCCTACATTGACATTACATTGTAGTTATTACGTAATGCAAGTTAAACTTATTTGTCAACATGATAAAACAAATTTTACTTATTGATTGGTTACATTAAATAATGACCCCTAAGGATTCCTTGGAAAAATAAGCAGGAGGTTTCTGCAACTTTCTCTACCCGTCTCACTCGACTCATTACTCCCGCTGCGGTTTGTGAGGTGTTTAAAGCTTTTGTTTACTTTGAAGCCGAGTGTGCACAGATTGCAGCTGTGCTCACAATCCTTGCAGGGTTTTCCTTTAGGATGTCTGCATTCATCTCACGGATCCAGCATGTCTAACATAGAAAGCTGATACCATTATTTAAATTTAAAAAACGACAAGCCCACTTTATATATTATCGAAACACATATATAATCTACTTTTTTATGTCTGCTATATCCCTGCTGGTCATTCCTTCAGATCCATTTCTCAGCCTGCAGGCAGACCACACGAGAGTTTGACATGTCAATGCGAGAGCATTAGTTCAGCACGTGGATAGTCACTCTGAATGCCTTCTTCCAGCACATTCCCCTGCCACTGTGCCGCATGTAACAGCAGAGGGGACTTAGTGTTGAGCCCAGCTATTAAACAGGATTATCCAAGTCTGATTAAATCAAGTAGATACACAACCTATTAAAGCTCATACACTATCGGCTTCTTAAAACCAAAACCCTCAATGTTGTTCTCCTTTCTACATTCAGCAGGAATGAACAGTTTTGACATGTTAATTCAAACTTAAAATAATAAAACAATATATATGTTAGGAGGGGGCTGCAGCCATGTAGCCCCATCTTTCATAATGCAATCTAATAGATTTATTGCATTTTTATGTTGACAAAAGCTAATTAGTGAGCTAGCTAAGAAGTGTCGCCTTAAGAATGCATTAATTTAACATCCTCTGTCTATACTTGCTTCTTCTTGCAAGCTAGGTAATAGATACGATTAAACGAACGAATACGGGAGAATGAAAGGAAGCCGTAGTACCCAGAAAACACACATGGACAGAGATACAACGCAAACTCTAGGATATAAACCCAGGACGCTTTTCGTTGCAATGCAACAGTGCAACCAACTGTGCCACAATACAGCCATAGTATTTCAAACAAGTGCAGTCAGTTTAAAGGTATAGGAGAGGATCTTTGCAATAGAAAAATTTCAATGGAAAATCCCATTGAAAAAAGCCAATCAAAAACGACCGGTGGTGAAAAATAACTGGCTGTCAATGCGTAAATAAAATTTACGCTATGACGTATATCCCTAATGTCCCCATCCACCCGACCCGTACAATGCACGCTCATTTTTTATTTCGCGCATGCACAGATTGTTGTTTAGGAAGTAAAATGGGACGGACAAGACGCATCATTCACCATTGAAGAGAGGTTCTCCTTGTAGGGCAGCGAAAATGGATGCGGCGCCAGAGGCTGTGGTCCCGCAGATGTAAACAGACTGCATGTGCTCAGGACGTGGGCGCTCCCGATATCAGGGGGCGTTACTGGAGATGAGGTGCCGCATGCGCAGTGTTGCAAAAAATGAGAATGAGCTGAAGATCCTCCCCTATACCTTTAATTGAGTAATAGTATATCCGTATAATCCCGAATCCTATACCGTTCTTCTTATATCTCACCATCTCTTAACACAATCATCGGATTTACAGGAATCTAGTGCAAACATTGGAATGAAACATTTCCTAAATGGTTTATTTACTTCTTTTGACAGGTTTACTTGGCCTTTGTGATATTTTGTAAAGGGATATGGTAGCAAAACTCTCTCTTTATAATTTTGTTGTCGCCTACTGTTGTTGGGGCACAGGCCTGACCGGCCCTACATGTTCTGCGGCCTGTGCATTTAACAAATGTACTGATGTATATTAACAGCAGAATGTTGTTTGTAACAGTGAGATTAAACAGCACCTCATTTTACACTAATACTTAATCGAGGAAATGTTATTTACACAAAAACATTTTTTCATTCATTTATACTATATAGTTTTCAAGTTAGTTTCAACAGACGTATCATATGGACTTTTATATGGACCTGAGGAAAAATGAAGTAAAACATTTAAACAACTTTCACTCTGTATCATTTATATTCATTCATCTCAACAGTTTATTCAGGATTAAAACAAAAATCCTTCCAAGGTCTGTTGAGTCTTGGATAAAATGGCCGTACTACATGTCCTGTGTTTTGACCTCTTCTTGCCGTTATAGTCAGTTTTTACCTTTGTTCTGTTTAAACCCATGTTTTGTTTGCCTTTTGGGTTGGTCCCATTTTTTTTAACTTTTTTTTTTTTTTTTAACAATGTGTGATGAATATTTTACAGACAGATCTTTTCTTAAATTGCTCAGAGGTTAGGCCTTCAACAAATAGGTCTGAGCAGTGGAGAGTTCTCACCCCCATGTAGATGAATTGAAATCACACATGGAGTGGAATCTGCTGAACTAGCCGCTTCACAGACTTTACTGTAGACTGCAAATATTAAGGCAGGCTGGGATAAACCTTCTAAAATATGATCTTGTCTATACATTCATGCATAAATCTGTTACATTTGAAGGAATTAACTCACATTGAGGACCGCTGTTCTGCGTATGATACCACATAGGGGACTAATTCATTTTAGAAAGGATGTAGGCGGTTTGTTAGAGTAGCTGTTACTCCTTTCTCCTTTGCACTTTTTGTAGACTTCTCTTCATAATGTTTTGGGTTGAGGCATTGTATGTATGGAGAATTGTTCTCTCTCTTTTCAGATGCTATGCACCCGGACAGCTTCGGACAATTGTTTTGATGCATACCCATGGCAAGTAGGGTTGCAACGATTCGTCAACTTTGTCGACAAAAATCGATAATAGAAATTGTCGACTATTGTCGCCAGACGTGTTTTTCCAACAGAGTGAGGCATCTCACTTAATTACAATCTGCCGAGAGTCATGTGCACAATTGTGTCGAGCGGTTACCTACACAGAAATGGCGGCGTCCATCACATTAGCAACGCGTATAAAAACTTCTAAAGTTTGGGAGCATTTTTGCCTGAATACAGCGAATAAAAAGATTACTTGCAAGTAGTGATGGGTAGAGGAGGCGTCATGAAGCGTTTCGACACATAGCAAAACTGTATTGATACTGTGTCGATACTGTGTCACTGAATACTGACACCTGCTGGACATTAAAAATCCCTACAGGAAACGTAGATAGACCGATTTGATGAACCAGTGTAAACAATAATTAACTCATTGTATTTTATTGTGTATTATATATTGTATTATTTAATATCTTAAGTTAAATTGAAAATATGTGATATTTTTAAATACAGTCAATAAATAATGTGAAAATGAACCATAAAGAGAAATTTTAAGTGAATGTGTTTGAAATGAGGATGCTTGGGGACTGGGGATTTTCTTCACTAATTTTTATTTTAAAAAATAAGTTTTTCCAACGTTTTGAAATTTAGTCTGTTATGCTTTTTCGACTAAGAGTCAATTTCACCTGAATTTGTATTCAGATAGATCAGGTAGAAGCTGAAAAGAACCGGATGAAAGAACAAAATGAAAACAATTTACTTTCCGATGTAAGATCAAAATAGTCCCAAACTGCGGAAATCTTTCGTTTGCCTTGAGGCTGCTCCATAGTTGACGCTGTTCTGTAAAAGATTCAGAATGCATCCCGTTGACAGATTCGCTTCCTTATAAACACAGTTTTGCGCCTCAGGTTCATTTTGAAACAATTGCTGTATTGGTCAAGTGACTTGCTGAAATCAATACGCGCACCAACACGGGTTTTGGTCTATGGGCTTGATACATGCGTCAACGCATCAGTGTTGCTGGACCCATTACTACTTGCAAGGTTTGCAAAGCAGACCTTGCGTGTCGAACATTTAAAAAGAACACATGGTGGGAACTTGAAACGGAGTCTGACTTGCTTTGGTAAAATTCAAGCGAAATTCACCCCAATACATTTAGTTTTTGGTGTACAATATAAATTTTCTAAGCGTTTTTTCGCTTTAAAAGAGAGCTTTAACGTTATGCCTGACTGTTCCCGACAAACTTATTTTAAATTAAATACATGCAGTCGAAGAGAGCCACCATGGACTCCTTTCTACAAAAGAAGCAGATGTGCATCCCGCAACAGGCGACTGTCCTCACTGAGTCAGTGTTGCAGATGCTAATCTATTATATGAGGCCGCTCTCTGTGGTCGATGGTCCCGATTTTCAACAGATGATAACCCAGTTCAAGAGTCCGTGCTTACAACTTGAATTTGTATCTACAAAGTCAGTTGTTAAAACCGTCAGATTTCAGACTGTTGAGAATTGTAAAGTTGTTTTGCAGTTGACCACCGAACGTACCTCACAAAATGCACTTTGTTTTATTTACTGTTTTGCTGCTGCTTGGTTTACAGGAAAAAATATTTACTTGATTTTAATTATTTTTTTATAAAACCCCTTTGCCTGTCCTTAAAAAATGGACAGAGATTTATTTATTTTTGGATTTACGTCTATGCTGACTGAGCACTGGGCCTAACTGGTTTCAGATAGGACATTTTTATTTACTTTTTATATGAATCAGCAGCAAAGTTGAATAAAAGATGCATGTTTAATGGAAGTACCCATCTTTCTTGGGTTTATTATCATTTGCCACATAATTAAAGCAATTGCATGCTAAATTTAAGAAAATAATTAATAATTATCCGATTAGTGACTAATGGTTTCAATAGTCGTGACTAGTCGACTTCTAAAATAGTCGTTTGTTGCAGCCCTAATGGCAAGAAGATATTGATTAGCATCTCAAAAGCTCAAACAATACCTGAACTCAGGCCGAAATTGAAAAAGAAGTTTTAAAAAAAAAGGAGGCTTTCTAGTTGCATTGCGGGACCAAAATGCTTCAAGGGAAAATGGACAAACACCCGATTGAGAAAGGTTTAACCTTGACCAGTGACCATTTTGTCATGTAGGAAAATTTTGATTTTCATCCCAATTTTCCTGTCATTATCTGATAGCTTTAGCATTTAAACCACTGTTTGCTATGGTAAATTTGAGCATGTAGTGCAGTAAACTGGGAAAAAGAATGAGAACAACAGAGGATCTGGCCAAAGTCTAACTAAGCTGGGAAATACTTGCGATATAGAGGATGATTACAGAGATGCTTCAAATGTGAAACCGAGGAAAAAACGGACTGAAGGAAAAACCCAAAGCCTTATAGGTTTACAGAAACTTTGGTCTGGTGCATCTCTTGCAACACATGTTTGCACTCCCTTTCCTCGGAGAACAGATGTTTAAGTCACAAGTAAACATTTGTTATTAATTCACAATATGGGAATTAGCTGATGTAGCCTAACCCTTCCTGCACCCTTTCATGACACACAAAGAAAACAGGTTTGGCTAAGAAAAACAAATTTTAAATAAGAAAAAGAAAGCACGAGATACTTTGTGCCAATATCCTTTTTGTCTGGGACTGAGGGATCAAATTATCCATCACTAGTCACATCTTTCTCTTTGGCTGCAGAGACAGCAGTTGGAAAATTATAGAGGGATGCTTGTTGGAGGGAGCAAGCTTGAGAAACAAAGACGTGTTGAGGAATAACTGGTACGAGAGAGGGTGTGGACCATGAATGCCAATAGAGCAGATAATTGGGAAGGATTAATCATCTTTAAGATTGTCCACCCAAGTATTTTAAAAAGGATTTCTCCACCTGCATTTGGAAGCTACATTTTTGTAAATTCTGGATTTCCACCTGAATTTCAGCTAAAAAGTATAACACAAGGAAGATTTCATTGGAAATGGCTGAAACAGAGCTCTGCAGAAGCAGACGACAGTTGTGTCACTATACACGAGATTGTTGCTCGGACACAGAATCTTTTAGGTGACAAATAAACGAGTCATACACTCGGCTCTGATTCAGACTGAAAGTATCGTGTGCGTTAACTCATCCTCTTGCGCATCTGCATCTACCTAAACATTTGGTTCAGATTTACCCAAACTTTCTCTGCCTGGGTATTACACTGAGCATTCCTGATTTTTGTGAATCACAATTTTCAGTTATTTTTCCATCTTTAATTCATTGTTTGTTCTTCCTGTTTACTCATGTGCTGCTCAGAGCTTCTCCATCCTCCTCCACCCACGCCCTTGCCTTCTGTGGTATTCGGGGCCATATGGAGGAGGCTCAACTATTTTGCGTCAGAATTTCTGGTCAGGCGACGTGAACTTTAAGGGTGTTTATTAAACCCTCGCATAAATTGACTTCTTTTGGATATTTTTTGAATTACTCCCACCTTTTTGGTTTTTCCTCCATATTCCCAGTTTTGCTGTCTTACAACATCCATCGCTGAATGCTTCAGGACAAGTTGCTGATGAAGGCGTTCGTCTGGCAGCCAACCAGACCTGATCCTCACTGAATACAGTCACCCATGCAGCACCCAACGTACCATGTCCTTGACAAGCTTATCGTCTTCCGCAACACAAGACGAGACAACAAAACGGATTGCTCCCTTTAGTAACTGATGAATTTCCACTCACAAGCCTCCTCCTGTACTATCCTGCCTTCAGATCTCTGTGGAATTCTGTGAACTCAAAAAAAAAAAAAACTTCCCATCTGCTATGTCAGCAGTCCCACACTTTCTTGGATCCATCTGTCTCACCCCCTCAAAGTCCCTCACACATGCATCCGTTCAAATAAAAAAACAGACCAAAAAAATCGAAGCACTTCCTCCCATTTGTTGGATGGGTTGCCCACGGCGTACAACTGGAAGAAGTCAGAACAGCTGAACCACAGTCACAGCTTGATAATGGACCTTATGTACATTATGTCTGGGAACAGGAAGGAAGCATGGACATTTTAAATATACATATAAAGGCACGGCTTTGGTATCTGGATGTAATGGTCTAAGAGGAATTACAGCGTGTAATCTCACGCACATATGGCGTTGTGGAGCGGACGGATGTAGCAAGCTGAACAAGAAGATTCTCTGGGCAACGCAATCCTCGTTTACGAATGCAACCTTTGGCTTGTTTTATATTGGAGACTAATAAACTGAATAAAATTATTTACTTTTACAGCAGTGCATGTGTGGATAAAGTTTCTACTTCACTCCAAGGTTGGAATAAAATGTGAGATGATTTGGGTCCTTATTTATTTTATTGGCCAGTAGCTAAAAATGTTGCGCATCTGTGTCCTGCTATATTTATATTCAAGAGATACATAAAGTTAGATGTTCAGAGAAAGTCTTGAACTAAGACGTTCTGTATACATTTTATTAAATATTTCCTATCCTTTACGGAGTCACGCTAACATGTTTTAGATCACCAAATGAATGTTACGTTTTAAAATGCTGGTTAAATGTATTACACTAAATAAAAAATGCCACCCAAACTAACCTGGTCCTGTTTAAAAATAATAATAATAATAATTGCATACATTAACTGATTAACCATTTTTTGCAAAAGGTCATGTTCAACTTCATTTGGCACACTCAGATGTAGACTAAAAGATCTTCAAGAGGAACACTTCAAGTCTGAATCAAAAGAAATTTGAGAACAGGGGAGAAGCAAAGTGATAGACTTTAATCAGTGCAGGTTACAAAGCAAAGCCTTTTGGATTTTAGATATTCACAAGTTAGGAAATCATGGAAGGTGTAAACCTTCTGTGGGAGCTTTATTGGTTTAGTACGTGGAGTACCAGAAAGTCTTGAAGGAAATTTGTATCCGTTAAATTCACTGGGGCTTGAGGTAAAGCTCAAGTTTAGCTCAATTTTAGTTTTCCTCCAAAGTGGAGACTTAAACCTTAAAATGTTGCTGAATTAAAAAAAAAAAAAAAAACTATTAAAAGGGTGAAATTATTTTCCTCCACAGCAATGAGAAAGACCAGACATTCTAATCTGCTTTCAAAATTGGAAACATATCCCAGAGTTGTTTGAGGCACACCGAAGTTGTGAACAGGTTTGCTTTCTACACATTGAAGGCTGAATTGTTGGTATCTATTTCGGCTTCACTTGTTACCTTAAAGGTATAGGAGAGGATCTTCAGCTCATTCTCATTCGTGCAACACTGCGCATGCGCCGCCTCATCTCCAGTAACGCCCCCTGATATCGGGAGCGCGCACGTCCTCAGCACATGCAGTCTGTTTACATCTGCGGGTCCACAGCCTCTGGCAACCGCTCGGACTTATTTCAGAATTGATTGCTTCATTTGACAGTAATTAATGATTCTCAGTGATAAATAATCACGCCATTGGGTAGTAATTCCACGTAAAGGCTGTATAGCGATTACAACACTTGTGTCAAATCAACACAAATCCTTCTAAATGAGCAGGTATAAGCACATCAGCTGTCTAGCAGAAACTCTGCGACGAGTTGATCGGTTTTGAATCCCTTTTTGGCTTTCAATGTCCGCCACCGCACAAAGCAGTAATCTCCGAGACAAACTCGTGTCTTGTTCATCTCTGCAGCCGTCTTTCTTTTTTCTCAGCGACTTCCAACACGGTTTTTCTCCTGCGAGCTTCCATTTTCGCTGCCGTACGTGGAGAACCTCTCTTCAATGGTGAATGATGCGTCTTGTCCGTCCCATTTTACTTCCTAAAACAACAATCTGCGCATGCGCGAATTCAAACATGAGCGCGCGTTGTACGGGTTGGTGGGGTCATTAGTGATATACGTCATCGCGTAAATTTTATTTACGCATTGACAGCCAGTTATTTTTCACCACCGGTCGTTTTTGATTGGTTGTCATTTTCAATGGGATTTTCAACTGAAATTTTTCTACTGAAAAGATCCTCTCCTACACCTTTAATTATCACCTCAAGGAACAACTGTCATTCAACTTGTCCTAAGCTGCCTCAAAATATTCTGTATTAGCATGCGATTTTTTGTGTTTTTTTTATTCAGCTACTAATAAATATAAACAATTAGATTAACAAAAAACGAAAACGGACAGAAAAAAGTATAATATCTGCCCCCCTGGGTAATAAAAATATTAGTAGCTCAAGTCCAAAGACTATTACAGCCATATTAAAATCAACAACAACAACAAAAAACAACAAACCTTCAGCTTTTTCAGCTCAAGCTGCTCGTCGGTCTCAGGGTAAAATATATCTAGTCTCTATACTTAAATAATTTGCTCATGGTTTGATTTTGACTCCAGTGGTGCATGATCACATTTCCACTCTGTAAGAAACCATACCTGTTATTAACAATTTAAAAGACAATTGCATCAAGTGTTTTGTTTAAAATTTAGGCTTTAGAGATACAATCCTAATACTTTGGGTGTAGAAATTGTAAAGTATATATATATAAAAAATGTTGCCTAAGCAGTAGGCTTATCTTGAATGATAAATGGTAAATTGGCTGATTTGTATAAAGAAAAAACAGATTACTTCTAAAAGGACCTCTGAGTTTGTCCTGATTTGACTTTGAACACCTTGTTGATGCTAGGTGCAATCTAAAGGGATTTTCAAGATGAAATTCTGGTAATTCTGGCCACCATACATTTCCTCTATGCATTTCCAAAGAATGCATATATACAAACTTACAACTGTCCAAACTGCTAATAAAGTACTAGAAACTCAGTGTTATTTTAATTTTGAGTTTTATAATTATCCCAGCCTCTGCTGCCATTGGTATATAGTTAGCCTTAATGTTGGTCTGGAAGACCTTCAAAAATGTGACACTGTGCACCTAATGTTACCTTTTTACCATCATTAAATATTCTAAAGAAGACAAATGTACAATTGCTAATGTACTAAAAACAAACTAATAAAGCATTTTGAGATGATTTATTATGATAGCAGTTAAAACACTTTAAAGTCTTTAGTTTTCACCAGGGTTTCTTTATCGTAATACCATTTGACACTTGCATGCAATAGGGGTCCTGTATATATTCATGAACGATATATCTGTTTTCCACAGTTAAACCAAGTTAACCCAAACCAGACTTAAGGTCTTTTTTTGGCCGACATGTCAATGATTTGCGTGAGCGTGCTGTACACGATCAAACGGTCACTGTCAGACCTCGGTGGGTGTTTAACATTGATGGACCATTCGTAGATGGATCGAAGTGTTAATCTGTGGTTGTTTCCTCCTTGGACAGATCTCACTGCAGTGCCAGCCGGAGTCTTATTGGGCTCATGCTCGGCCGGTGTTTGCCAAAGACAACATGTGGCTGTTGTACAGAGCTTGGTTCTTTGTTCTGCTGCACAGCTGGGTTTAAGGCATCTCTTCCACATGTTGAGTGATCACTCTCAAACATGCATGTAAAATCACATATAAACGGTATGGTTGAGAGGATAAATGTGCTGTCTTCTCAATGCTGCTTTCAAAGTATCTTATTACGTTTTAGCAGATCCTGTCATATGGTTTTACTATTACTATACCCATAGGATGTGATAAACTGCATGACTTCATGGGTCAAAGAGGTTTCCTTGTAACTGGTTTACAGTTTCTTGCAAAAGTAGTAAAACCCCTTAGACTTCTTTAACATTTTATCATGTCAAAACGTTACCCCAAACCTGCCCACTGTATCCCTGAACCACCAATGTTCTCCAACAAACCTCTTAGTTCAGAACAGCGGTGTTTATACAGAGGCTGCACTACACACAGCTACTTGGCTTCCAAAGCAAGGAGATTTCTGAAAGCGGTTAATTTTACTGGGATCTAGTTAGGAGTTTAATACTATCCCTACACACAACAACATATGAACTGAAGCATCATCACCTGTATTCATGGATGGATGGATGCAAACTGCATTTTGTGGCATGCTACATGTGCAATGAGAATACATTTCCACGGAGAATCCCAGGTCAGGACATCAGTGCTGTCTGGGGTTTATTATATGTTCTGATCGTACTGCTGACCTTGACAGTCAGCCAGGTGTGGGATTGTGTGGGAGTAGTACTTGTGTAACTACTGTATGTAAATGGCGTGTTGGCCTATGCATTTAAGTCTGGTTTAGTGTTGCTGGGGTAACACGAAAGGCAAGTCCCATCAATCCCAGACATTCTTTAAGAAAGATGTCACTCTCTGCTCCTTTTAAGAGACACAGCCTCTCCTTTGCACTTAGCTAAACTCTAGGAATGTGCCTTAAGCTTACCTGTTAATCTGTCTTTTTATGCAAGCCGTAACGACAATTACCGTGCTTCTCCCACACCGGATGCAGGGATAGCTTCTACTTCTTTTGTTTAACTTTTCAGGGTTTTTTGTTCTGTTTCAGCCACTAACTGTCAGGTAATTTGTTGTAATTTCATGAGATAGATTTAATCTGTTGTATCACAACTCCAGGGAAGCTCCCATCCACGGGCAAAAAAAATAAGTGACAGTAAACAGTACATTGTTCACAGATTGTATGTTTTGCATGATTTGCGATTGGACAGCAGGTTTATATTACACTGTGTAATTAAATTTGTATATTGTTTAATACATAATTACTTAATTGAACTTAACTTAGTAAAGTCCCAGCCTATGTAAAAACACGCTGCCTGGTTGTATTTTAATATCAATATACATATAGATGAAAAATGCTGCATTTGTATTACCTAATAAACCCAGTGTGAACATCTGCCCTCTGAAATCCCCAAATTCTTTATCTAGATTACAATAGTGTGGCTGCACGTGCTTTCCCAGCATGGAGTAAAGCCGTAATCTAATCTGTACGCTTTCACTTTCAGTAGATATCTAATTTCGCTCAGTTTTTTTAACATACAGAGTCAACGAAATCTTGTTTTGCCAGAAACGGATGCAGGATCAAAAGGAACGATGTTGACTTTCATTCGGATTTCTCTTGTGCTTTTGGCATCTGAGGGTTGTGATGCATGTCCTGGTTAGTCATCAGATAACAAGATCATAATACTATTTGATATTGTTGACTCATCCCTGTACTGTGAGAATATTGAGTATAGTTCACAGTGGGGGGAAAAAAACAGTTCTTCAACGAAGCAAGATGAAACTCATAATAAATGGGATTTTTTTTTTTGTGTGTGCCAAATTTTAGTTATTCAACATGAGCTGCAAAGTGGGAGGACTGAGTCATCCTATCAATGTTAAAACTCCAGCTCCACATGCATTCAAAACACAGAATACAGCAATTTATACGCTGTAGAATCATCTTTGGCAATATTTGAAGCTAAACAACTGTAGCCTTTTGCTGTTCATTTATAGGCTCCGCTATACGACTAGTTGTCGTTGTGCATTAGCAAAAAGACACTATGTTTGTTATGTGGGACTCTGATGATCCACAATCTCTGGTTGCAGCTTTAAAATTCTTCTAGGTCAGTTTATTTTTTTTTCTGTGATATCAAAGAGAAGAAGCAAAAAAGCTTAGAAAACGAGTCATGGGAACAAAGAGCTTAAACACCTCAGGGGTCTCCTTCTTCATCCGTTTTCCACACTGCATTTGTGTGTATGCGCCCTGTCCTGCTGGTGATTCCACCCCTCTGGGTGATCAGCAAAGGTCAAAGTGGTTGGAGATTGGGATTAGCGCACAGTCCCACTTTTATGCTCTCCATTTTTAAACTTCCTGTTGAGCATATTCGTTTGTGATAACTCTGCTGGCTTTCTTAATGCACATGTTCTTAACTCCGGGCACACACTTCACAGACTGGCTTTAGAGTCAGAGGATGTTGCAAATTGAAATTCAAAATATCCTAGAAAAAATTGCGCTTAAATACAAAAAAATGTTTATGCAGTATATTGTTGACAAAAAGTCTGCAGATATGCTGAAATTTGAAAAAAAAAAGTATTTGTTCATCTGAAAGCTGCAGTTTTAGTACTGATAAAGAGAGGAATTTCACTTTATGATGATGTCATTTAGGATGTATTGTTTTTAAGTGGGTAGAGCGATTTCCTGTGGAGAGAATTGTTGCATTTTCTAATGGGAAAAAAACGTCACTGTACCTGGCCTCAGTTGTGGTTACAGTACATTAGAGGAAAATAATTTCTGCCTGTTTCACACAATATGGAGGGAAAGTTTTCCAGCTCACTTCCTGTCGGCCTGCAGCTGGAATGCGATCTGGAATTACATAAGGACTTTTCCTCATCCAAAAGGCTTATGTTATTACTAAAAATGCTTAAAGATGTTGTTTATACCCCCAAGTGATTTACAGAATGCCTTCTTATAGTTAATAATAACATGGATACTTCATATTTGAATGATAAATTTTCTTTTTTGTGAGCACAACTGGTAGGTGGTCTGACAGCTAGTGGAAAACAGATGCTGTGGCTTTTCTCTAGATGTCATTTTGCTTTCATGTTTTGCTGAATGAAAACTGCATAGACAGACATTTAGACAGGAAATTTTGAAGTTGCCATTTTACTGGGGTTAAAATTTCATTGTTTCTTAGGAGGGCTGCAAATCCTTGCAGCAGGAAAGACCTGGGTGCAAAAAACAAACTCAAATTCGTTTTGTATGTTCTGCAAATCCATTAATTGCATACATTCCCACTGTGTACATTAGTTTCCTCCTACTGTCAAAAAACCAGGCTGTTATGTTGTTTCTCCGTTGCTCCAAAGTGTAACATGCCTATCACCTGATAACCACTGGAGACAATTGTCACCCCCCCCTGCAACCTTGCGAGAATAGGCGGGTATATATATATATATATATAATGGATGGATGGGTGTTCACCTGGAACCTTTTTCTACATGTTATCATGTCACCAAGAAAAACTTTAATGCATATTACAAATGCAAGTAATGTCGCACAAGTTTAAAAATGAACATCTGATGTCCATGTTTTCTAAATCAAACTTTGACTTACATAAGTAATAGTAAAATTTTAAGTGGCTCGACTAGAGTCCTGATTTTAATCTTTTTAAGAATAGAGAACCTCCACATTAAATCTATAAACCTTTTTGTAGTTTATTACTAATAATACTTATATAGGCACACTGAAGTTAAAATATCATAATAAGAAGAAGAAAGGTGAAAAGTCCTAAGACTATTAATATGCAAGACTCTGTAAAGGGACTTTTTCTGGGGGAATATGTCTCCCTCTTTTAATGCTTACTAAATAAAATATTTGTTATAATATTCTAATTTTATTTGTATTAACCATAAACACATGAATAAAAAATTTTTGTTTTTGGTGAAATATTAATTTAGTGATTCGTTGAAATCACCTGTGGTTTTTGCAGATTTAGCCTGCTGATGTTTAGTAGGCGTTGGTTTCCATGTTTGTTGTCCTTAGGTCCAGCGTCATGTTTGGTCTGTTTGTCTCATCAGCCAACCATTGGTGCTGTCAAATCCTTTTTTTTTTTTTGTCAGGGAATGAGTGTGATGTTTGTTGTGTGTAGGGAGGGGCGGGGGGGCTGGTTCAGGGGGTGAAGGCGTCTTTGTTTGCTCCACATAGGATACTACTGTTTAGTTTGGCTTGTTATTTGTGTTAAAGCTAGTGTGTGTGTTTTATGACGATAACTTACTTCAGGGTCTTTTAATTGAGTCCCAACACTTGCTTAAGCCTTCAGTAGCGCTGAGGTCTGAATCCTGTTGCATGATTAAAAAAAACTTTGGGTTTTTAGTGCAGTTTAGTCCCTTTGTTGAGAATCTTTCATCTTTGTTATTAGCTTTATTATCAGCTAATAAATGGTTCCAATAGACAGTCAGGCATTCGGCAGACTGATTGTGAAATGAACAGAAGGAAGGCTGCTTCAGTGAAAACAAAGAGACAAAGTGGGAACATGATTTTAGGGCAGAACAAAGTTTCCTCAGAGGAATCAAAACCATTTCTCCCATTTTTTTTTTTTACATTTTTGTTAAAATAAATATTAAAAAGATAGAAAGATGGATTTAATTGTGGTAGTTATACGTCAATAGTTAGCACATTAAGATGGCTTGAAAGGATTTCCGTTAACAGAACAAAGAGATGAGGGATGGGCTGTGGTTACTGTCCCCACCCAAATGCCACCTGTGCATGCTATCTCCAATAAATCTATGCTTACTAAATATTCTGTCTGCAAACACAATAAGTAACAAGTGATAAGTAACAATTACTAGTGTTATTTTTTTGGGACATTTTTAGAAAATTGAAGAAAAATGCTTTGAAAAGAGGAGACTCACTATCAGAGAGATGGATGTTCTTCCAGAAAGTGTGACTGACCAGTCTGTGTTTGTAGCTTCTAAGAAATCTGTATGCAACTCAAGGGCACTGTTCCTCATGACAGCGGGCGCTGCATGCAGCTGCGAAGCCAGCGGTTCATTGCGTCAACGTGCTTGCTTTTCCGTGGCAAATACACTCTCAAGGGGGGTGGGATAACATTTTTCTTTTGCTCCCTGTCAAATCACAAGATAACATTCAGTTTGGGAGTTGGAGGACACCTAAAATAGTTGCCGGGAGATGCACGGCTGCAGACAGATCAGACAAAGACAAAATTAGTCAGGAAAAAAGGCGTGAGTAATGGCAATGCTTGTTGCCATGGAAATTGGGGTCAATGAATGGTTGCTATGGAGCCCAGAGCTTGAAATACAGAGAATGGGAAATTTTGACGTATGCATACGTCTCTGTGTCCGTGTGTGTGTGGACATGCATTTGCCTCATTGTGGGGAATTTCACTATCAACAAATGTTATCCTTTTGGGTACAGAGTGCTCCTCAAGCAGAAAGACCATTTCTGGGTTAGATTGTGTGTATGTGTGCAGCTCAGAAAAGAAAAGCATTTTTAATGAGGAGTTTCTGCTGAATGCTCTGTACGTCTGCTCAGCAAGCAGAATACACTGTTGATAGTTTGTGATGCAATTAGGCCAGTCGCAATAAACGATAAATTAATTAATCGTACGATAATTAAAATGACTTCGATCATTTTCACTTATCGTTTTTAGCCTTTTCCTAATTCGACACTGATGACAAAAAGACTCGACTCCGGTGCTCTCCACTCGCCCCTCCCTTTCTCAGCGTGGGGAGGAGTTAACAAATAAATCAGGGCGGTGCGCTATTTTGTACTTCTCCAGCGTTTTAGCTAACTAGCATGCTTAAGAAACACTAGCTGATATCGGGACAAACCTCAAAATAGAACTGCACCAGTGTGGGAGCATTTTAGAGGCGAACTGCTGGATCAACGCAAGCCGGTGTTCCGTCGAGTCGCGTTTCCCCGTCAGATACTGTTTCCCCTGTGTCTTTTTGCCACGCCGCTACGCTTCTCTCCGCACAGTATGGCGTGAGTTTTGTACAGCCAGGTTTGCGGGCACAGAGCTATCTGAAGGAGCAATAATTGTAAAAAATTATATTGTATTATGTCATTATCATTATATCAATTTAAAATGATCTCCAACAATATTATTGTTTATCGCAATAATTTCTGAGACAATTAATCATTCAGCAAAATTTGTTATCGTGACAGGCCTAGATGCAATAAATCTCAGTCATGCTTTTCGGTCTGGAAAATAAAAGGAACCCACCCTGGAGGTTCCATCCAACATACTGAACAGATAGTTGTCCTGCGTGATATGGGGGGGACACGTGGAGCCGGTGCTCGTGTCCTCCCACCCCCACATTAGGGAAGTCAGACAGTGTACAGTCTGCTAACAGTGGTCCTGCTTTTAAACCCATCCCCCCGCTGTGATTGGCCAGCATCATCATCCTCGTCGTTCACAGAGGTCCTTTGAGTCTCTAGTTCACCGACACTGATAGACAATCAATTCCAATGGTGTGAAGTGTTGTGCAAATGGGATAGACAACAGGTGGAAATCTTTGGCGATCAGCAAGACACACTCGATAAAGGAGTGGTTCTCCATGTGGGGACCAGAGACCACATCTCAGTACCTATGCTTCCTGACTGATGTTTTGGTCTCTTTTGACTGTTGGTGGTGCTTTCACACTTGTGGTAGAATGAGACGGACTCTACAACCCACACAAGTGGCTCAGGTATTGCAGCTCATCCAGGATGGCACATCAATGCGAGCTGTGTCTGTCATTGTAACGTCCAGAGCCTGGAGGCGCTACCAGGAGACAGGCCAGTACACCAGGAGACGCGGAGGAGGCCGTAGGAGGGGAACAGCCCAGAAACAGGACCGCTACCTCCGCCTTTGTGCAAGGAGGAACAGGAGGAGCACATCCAGAGCCCTGAAAAATTACCTCCAGCAGACCACAAATCTGCACGTGTCTGCACAAACAGTTAGAAACCGACTCCGTGAGTATGGTATGAGAGCCCAACGCCCACAAAAGGGGGCTGTACTCACAACCCAACACCATGCAGGACGCTTGGCATTTGCCAGAGAACACCAGGATTGGCAAATTCGCCACTGGCACCCTCTGCTCTTCAGAGATGAAAGCAGGTTCAGACTGAGCACCTGTGACAGAGGTGACAGAGCCTGCAACATCCTTCAGCATGACCGGTTTGGCAGTGGATCAGTAGGGTGGCATTTCTTTGGAGGGCCGGGCAGCCCTCCATGTGCTTGCCAGAAGTAGCCGGACTGCCATTAGTTACTGAGATGAGATCCACAGAACCATTGTGAGACCATACGCTGGTGCGGTGTGTCAGCAGTTCCTGCAAGATGAAAACATTGAAGCCATGGATCGGTGTGTGTGTGTGTGTGTGTGTGTGTGTGTGTGTGTGTGTGTGTGTGTGTGTGTGTGTGTGTGTGTGTGTGTGTGTGT
>JAVLVB010000979.1:1240899-1295932 GCA_032876305.1 Orestias chungarensis
TGTGTGTGTGTGTGTGTGTGTGTGTGTGTGTGTGTGTGTGTGTGTGTGTGTGTGTGTGTGTGTGTGTGTGTGTGTGTGTGTGTGTGTGTGTGTGTGTGTGTGTGTGTGTGTGTGTGTGTGTGTACTTCTGTACTAATGGAAGAAGACCCTGAGGGTAGGGATGGTTAAGGTTGATCGCTCTCCACAACCACCTGACACACTCTGACCTTCAGGTCTCATTACCCCAAGACTGAATAAACAAAAAGACTGAAATAAAAAAATAGCATTTGTACGTATTGTTATTTTGTTGTCGCTTCTTAATTTCTGCTAAATATTTAAAAGTGATGATGTTCTCTTCTGTGTTTTATTAGCTTTATCATGTCTGTGAATTTGCATGATGTCATTCATTGATTTTTTTAAAAATGTTTTACTGCTCTTTTGTGGCCACTAATCTTCCGAAGCGATGCCACTGTCGATGTAAACACTGGGATTAATGCTCAAACCTGAGAGATGTGACGTTGAACGGATGATTCCAGCTTAATGTGTAGAAGTCTACACCGCACATTTTTTTCAATAATGTTATGTTGGTTCTAAAAAAAGTAGCATTAAATTGCGTTACATATTTTATCTTCAGAAGTATTTACTCTTTTACACCTAAAGAAAAATATCATTGCAAATTATTTTCTTCTACGGTGGCCGTTTAAAACAGAGTCCAATTTAATGTAATCTGGGGTTGTTCTTTGAAAGGCACAGATGGTTGTCGGATAATATTACTCAGAGAAGCAGGCAAGAAAGCTAAGATGGTTCTGGTGGACTGGGAGAGATACACAGCTTGGGTGGAAGGAATCTTCAGTTTGAAAAAATATTCATCGAGAGGTTTCCAATATTAAAGCGAAGGTTATAATGAAAGGGTTTGATTAGAGCATTCTTGTGTTCAAATGGCTTTAAGAGCAGAATTTTGGCTTGAAAAGAAGACTTGAAATGTTCTGTTCACAGATAAATTACAGTTTTTGTTTACATTTATGATAGGAATATGGGCTAAATGCAAATGCATGCCACACTTTCCAGTATTTTTTAGTTTTTAGGGGTTTAAATTGAAATCACACTATGATAAACAAAGGTTGTTGAGAGGTGACAGTCATGTGTAAACAGTTAAGGAGTTTGAATTGATCTTCTAGGCAATATGGGTCATTATTATGAAACATTGTGAAACATGGCGTCTGTGCTTATGCTGCTGCCTCCACAAACCGACCCTAAGCAGACAATAATGGATGGATGTTGGATAGATGGATGGATCTTGTCTCGCTGCTTATCTAACAACCTGTCTCAAACAATCCATTAATGTTTTTGCATCTTTCAGGTTATCGTGGCATTTTTTTCTGTTCTCAGCAGTAGCGTTGCAGAAAAAGAAAATGTGATTAACCGAGTGTCTTTGTGTCATCCCCCCCTACAGAGCTGGAATCGATGATGTGGAGACAGAGGTGGTGGAAATCGAGGCAAAGCTTGACAAGGTACGAACCACTGAACCAAAAACACTTCTGTTTCTGTCTTTTCTATCCTGCACATGAAGCAACACACGGAATACACTAATAAACACCAAGGGCAAACATTGATTACCGCCAGAGAGGAAGCTTTATGTTCTGTTCTATGTGGTGTAGTCTGTGATTAAAACAAACTGTAGTTCCCGAAAGCCGCGCTACAACAGTTTTTCAGAGATCATTAAAGTTTGTGAAATATAAAATGAGGTAGTTTTAAAATTCAGTTCCTTAAAAACAAGAAATTTATCAGGCATCGTCCATGATACATAAGATTTCACGAACAAAAGCCAATTTATGTTTTAGATTGTTGATACAGGCTAAAATAATAGGCCAATCATTAAAAAATGAATGGTTTATGATCATGAAGAAAGACAATTTGTGAATTTATTTATAGTTACATTGTTGTAACCAACATTCAAAAAAAAAGAACATGCTAAATCCTAAAGTCCTACATTTTAATGCCCTTTGTTTGATCTGCTTAAATTGATATTGGATTGAAACTCGAGTGTAGGCTTAAAAATGCCACATTATAATTGAATGACTATGCCTAAAGAAAATTGAACCCCTTTATGGATTATTCCTTCAGCCATCAGGTCAGGACCGCCCGCTGAACTCTGATCTCTGTCTGAGCTTCGATGAAAGATGAAAGAAAAGCTAGAGACTAGAGAAATTGCATAGGTTTCCATCAAGGTGATTTCCTCCGTTCAGCTTTCCCACTTAGCTGGCACTGAAGCTGAACAAGCTCTGACAGCACAGATGGATTTCACTGGATAACATCACGAAGATTCACAAGAGACGATAATTCCTAAAAACAAAAAAAGTGCAAAAGCTGTCTTTTGCAATGAGAAAACATTGATCAAATTGAGGACTTTTGCATTGGAGTATGAATGCTTTCTTTGTTATAGATCAATCAAAAACACTTCTACTGGTGCAGATTATTTACAACAAGGCCAAATTTTTACATTGTTAACTCGTCAGCTCAGTCCTAAGCAGAGATTTTGCATCACTGACTGTTTTGGTCATCCAAACACATTAACCTTGCATCTAATGACCTCTCAGGCTGGAGGCGCAGCACACCACCCCACCCAATTAGATCAAATTCGTATCCAATGCTAATTTGTTTACATACACTGCACGCCACTGCCTGCCTTTAAGCGCCAGCATGTGTCACCCTCCATCCTGTCTTCTGTCCGCACAGGAAAACTCTTAGGCCTGCACGTGTGAGTTTAAATGCAAATTTTGGACAATGTCTTTTATACACGAGTCTGCACTCTATACATGGCAGAAACAGGCGAGCCAATTCCAGCAGCTCGTTTTAGCACCAATCATTCACACAGTCTGTCTGCAAACATTACTGCCAGCCTCCAAGAAAACCACACTTGTATAGCTGTAGCTTTGGGAACTTCTCCACTAAATGATATAATTAAGGGTTTACTGCACACCCTCCATTCACCAACACACTCTTACACACACACACACACACACACACACACACACACACACACACACACACACACATATGCTCTGACACTGCTTTATGCAACAGCTGCGTCAGTGTGCTGCAAATGACAGCGTACCACTTCGTAGCTTATCATATTACCTCTAAAGTGGCGATGTGTGGTAGATGCTTCCTCGTATGATGTTAGAAAAGGGAACCCACCATCCTGCCTGCTGTAGATTTATGAAATGAACTACTTTAGGGATCAGAATCATGTTTTGTGAACAAAGCACTGTTTGCTTTGCAACGTACTTCTTCTTGTTGTGTTTGTATGAATATCAAAGTTCCCGTTTTCAAATCCACACTCTCTTTCATGTAGTTGCTTTCTAACATTTCATTGTGCTGGTTCCTTCAAGCCTCTGATGATTATAGGTCTATCACTTTGGTCTTTTATGAAACTATATGTAGTAATATCAGCAAAAAAGACATGTCTTTACACTTAAATTTACAAGTTAGGCAACAATAGCGTTACTCAGACAACTAGTCAAGAGAACACCTTTAACTCCTATAGAGTAAAATATGGGTAACTCTGTAGGAGCTCAAGAAAACCCAGAGTAAGTCTGGTGACAAGCCAAACATTAGTCATATATCACAAATCTGATCTTTCTGGAACGGTGACAAGAAGAAAGCCCTAACCTGGCCTGTCCATGTTTTACCACAAGCAAGTGAAAGAGGTTTTTCAGGATGGAGAAGGACTGAAATCTACCTTCTTTTTCTTTTCTTTGTTTTATTTATTTTTGGTGTCATGCAAAATGCTCTGTGAAACATGATGGTGGTGGCATCGTGGTGTCCACCTTTTTCTTTAGTATTGAGAGAAAGGCTGAATGTATGACAGTCCTGATGAAAAACACAAAAAAAAAACTTTATGAGCTTTAAACATAAAACAAAAATGTTAACATTTCTGGCATTACAGAAAAAAAAAAAAGATTAAACTTGACTTTTTTTTGTGCAAAACCCTTATGAAAGACTGGCAGAAACGTAATATAACAGACTCCACTTGAAGGTGCCACTTTTTTTAACCTAAATTCAGTATTTCGAACGGTTTCAAAATGACTTATGATGTAAGCATGGATGCTTTGCAACGCTTTTTATGGCCTCCGACTATTTTATCTTTTGGAAATGTTTAATTCTAACCTTGATTCAAATACTCCCAATATATTTCACCAGGCTTTAATACCTCAGAAGCAAAAATTCCCATTCTTCTTTCATATCAGCATCCTCTCATATGACTATTGACTCTTTCAAGTCTTGTCTGTGGCTATTATTGCTATCACAGTGCATTGTTCTTTTTCTCTCTGATTGTGTTAGCTGGTCAAGCTGTGCAGCGGGATGATCGAGGCCGGCAGGGCCTACGTCAGTGCCAACAAGCTCTTTGTGAATGGCATCAGAGATCTGTCCCACCAGTGCAAGAAGGAGGAGATGATATCAGTGAGTACAAGCTGAAAAAGACAGACTAGCATCCATCCATCTCTGGAATGCATTATAGAAATTATACATGATAAAATTGATCACAAAGCTGTGTAAACCGTTTTGTTCATTTCATACTATCAACCATTTCAGACGGGCACAAAATGTTTACACGAATCCGGCTTTGTGCTTTCTTGTAAAAACATTCTGACAGCTCATTAGTGTAAATGTCCCTTAGAGATGCAAAACCCCTTAAATGAACGAGTTTTAAAACTGACTTGTACAAAACTGATTGTGGAAATAGTGCCCTGGACAGACAGGAAAGAATAATCACACTTGTGTGTATGATTGCAGGAATGCCTTGAAAAGTGTGGAGAAAGCCTCCAGGAGATTGTCAACTATCAAACGGTAAAGACACTCACACGCTGACAGAAATCCCTCACGGTGATTACCACGGGGCAAAGAGGGGGAGGAGAGTTGCCCCCACTCGCCCAAATCTTTCTAACATCTTTCTGAAATTCTGCTCCCCTTTAGGGCTAAACAATAAAACATCACACACACAATCAAACTCCCACTTCCTTAGATTTTGTTGTCTCTGTGTGGATCACTTGCGTACGTGTTTTGACAGAAAGCACAGTTTTACCTACATGAATCCAGACTGGTTCTCCTTTATGACTAAGTGTAATTCGAATCTGCAGGAATGAATCAGACCTTGATGTGACATTTCAAAAACCTCACACATTGTGTTTTGGTGCTCTTGAAAGGCACCAAAACACAATGTTTTGCATCCTTTTTTTTTTTTTACTCAAGTAAACAAACAGTCAGCAGACATGCAATGAGGATTAAAGGTTTGAAAGTATTTTAGTGTACAATAGCTTTAAGGAGAAAAACTCAGTCATGCGGATTTGAAGGTAATTTAAGTCTAAACAATGCTGTAAAGCTATCAAACCCTCCTTTTATTATATATTGTTGGGTTTTTCAGTGCATTTAGGAAGTTTCAGGACCTGTAGGAATGTTTGTAAGATGGGCTGTCTTGTATTGTCACAGTACTTTTTTCTACAAATGTAGAAATTTATATACTTTAGGGAATTGATATAAGAGGCTACAAAATTTTTGTAAATAGGCAGTTAATGAGCAAAGGGGTTAAGGACTGCAAGGAAATAAATTCATATTCGGTATCTGCAGGCAGTAAAAAGTATGTCAAAAACTGAGATTAGCAGCTCATGTAAACATCAATAAAAATCCACTTTCACCAACTAAGCCGCTTTTAGACATCTTCTATTGGGTGTTTAGAGTTGGTACCTTAAGATGTTTCTACTTGGTTTAGTCTTTGTATAAAACTATTTGCTAAACAAAACAGCAGCAGACGAGATTTTTGCATGTATTTAAAGGTAAAAGTAATAACCCGGCAAAAGTAATGACCCAACAGTGGCACGGTTTTTAGCAGCAAGACAGTCATTGGTTCAAACTCCTGCTAGGGGTCTCTCTGCATTGAGTTTGCATGTGCACCACGTGCATGCAGACATAGCCTATGATGGATATGAATAAAGCTTAAACTAATTGAGGATTGACCCCTAGAGGTCATATTACAATCTTTTATGTTGCACTGAATCTGTCTGCAGAACATCTGTGACTATTCAAAACATCGAGGGGAAATATGGAAATCATCATTTCTGTGTAAACCTATCTATGATACTATATTTGTCTGAGCACATGTATTTTTTCCTGCTACTACCAACAGCATCATATCCACGCTATATTGCTTCCAGCACTATCAGTACAATATCTGGAGTGAAAACAAGATGCTCCAAATTAATTTATTTTTTTATATATTTGTTTGCTAGGATCTGTTTGGTAGCAGCCTTAAGAGGTGCATGATGTGAGTGTTAGCTGCACCTTATATTGAATTATTTGGAGCACAGCCATGATGAGGAGGTGTGAGACTAACACAGAGAGAGCGTTCTCAGGTTCTCTGATGATGAGCCACATGTGCCAAACCTCATGAATAAGCTACTACTGATGCCAACCGGCTCTTTCAGGCGAAACCAAGAGCCCAACTACGCATTGTCCATTATACTGAAGTCCAGCAATCCCACCATGGATGCTTAGTTCATGGTCAAAACTAGATATTAGAGAAGCTTGTGATGGTGTTAATGTTGATAAATACTAAAATGATGAAATCTGGTGCGATTTATGCCTGTTCTCTTATTTCCACCCTTTATAATCAGCGCTTCCTAGTTTATGTGATCTTTAGCATGCTTAACAATCTAATTTTGGCTAAACATCGCATAAGCACGAAAAACACAACTTCAGAAGTCCCAAAATATATTAGCAAACCAGTGCTGCTTCACGAAAGGCCCTTGTGATATAAATATTGTCAGCACTAATATTGCGCTGGCGCTATATTTTAAATATGTTTTGCAACCACTCTCGAAACAATTCAAAAACTTTCGTGCCTATGCGATGTTTGGTTAAACAAACCAAAACAAAAGTTTGAAATGTATTTGTAATGGGGAATTTTCCTACTTTGTCACTAAATTTGTAAAAATTGAAAGAAAACATGGAATATTTTTTTTGTTTTTTATAGCTACAATGTTCCACGTACTAGGACATTCCAACTCTACTTTGTTGGATGTTAGTGTTGTTGCACTGAAGGCTCTTGTGATCTTGTCAGACCAGAAACCACTAAAAACATTCTTTCCTCTCCAAATTAAGTATAGCTCTTTGACCCAACGTGACGCTGTTCCTCTTGTTCAGCTTCTCTACATCTGAATGACATTCCAGTCTAGTTCTATCACTTTGTATTGAATGTGTCATTTCCTTTTGGGGTTTCAAATTGTGAGTTGAATTTTCTAGTTTAAATGTTTGGTTTTGCATGGCACACAAGGGAAAGAGGCTGCGTCCAAACTGCTACATTTTGTTGTGTACTGGTGAAATCAGTCGAGGGACTTTCACAGGAATAATTTGTACTTAGAAAATACCTCCCAGTAAATCACATGCACACCATTCAATACAATTCAATGTGTTGATTCGTTTCTACTCCTGTAATCTGTTTTATTTTTTTATTTTCTTCTCTTGCCCTTCAAACCCGTTTAACCATGTCCTTTTCAAATCAAAGCACTGCTGTTGACTCAATCTGCTTCATCAGGCTGATGTGATCTTCTCTGTTTATTTCTTTTTCATACATTCAGTTCACTGGCAGTCCACCATCTTTTATGCATACTGCTGCTCAAGCGTGCATTGCATTTGGATGCAGTCCTGTTAGCCACCTTCTGAAAATCCAGATTTTGGATGAGCAGTGTTTTTAATTCAGACTCTTTACTGCTCTTGTCCTTTTGTTTCCCCTTCATGACGGCAAAGATGTCTCTGTCACACCAACACCTCGTCGTTATTGATTAAGTCATAGTGGGGCTAAAGAACAGGGAAACTATAATTGGCTGCTTATCTCTGCAGTCTCTTGCTTCAGCTTGTACGACCGTTCAAATGTTCAGATACCCAAACACAAGACTGAACAGATGCTTCAGAGGATTTAAACCTTCACTTTTAAGGTGACTATAGACCTTGTGGATTGTCTGAGTCAGCTGTTTTCTATTATTTTGTACTTTTTACCCAAATTTGAAAAAATAAAAAAATTACCACTTGCTTACCTCTGTAAAAACAACATCTTTTTTTCTTAGCCTAATTTCTGGGTTTGGTTTATCTGTGTTATTTATCAGCAAAATTGCAGAAATGTTTTTGCCAGGATTGTGTAAAGTCTATGGGAAAGTAGAAAAAAAAAAAAGTTTATCTGGCACATCTCAAATATTCTCGGTGGGGTTAAGTTTTGGACTCTGTGGTAAAATGATGTCGGACGCTCCCTTAATCACTCTCCTACTATTTGAAGCTTAGAATCCCTGCAGTGTTATCTTGCAATATGTTTAAAGAAAGAAGTCCTTTGATGGGATAAACTGATCATTCGGTTGACCTCGTTGTTTGGACTGTTGATCTTGACCACACCAACTGCAGCAACCTCGGATCATAGTACTACTGCCACAGGCATGTACAGTACGCATCTGACTTGATAGATGTATCACTTCGTCTTATTCTCATCTTACCCTGATGCACCCATCGCTCTGGAACAAGGTAAATCTGGACTCATCAGATCACATGATCATGATCCCAATCTGGATGCTCCCTAGAAATCTGAACACTGTTTTCAGATTAGCTTTACTGAATAGCTTAAATTGTCACATTTCAATGTCACAAAACTTTTAAAGTGATTGCCCATTTCCTCCTTGACTGTTGATAAACTGTGGGACGTAACTGTGGGTTTGGCTTAATAATTTCAGAGGTAAACTATGCTTTTATATTCTCAGAAAGAGTGGAAACAATCCTTTTTAGAAATGTACGACCTCTCACCTTTAGAAACCTACTTCTGTGCCCCGACCTTATTCCCTGATGCTGTCGGGCGCTGTGGGGTCATTATGTGGATGGAGGCCTACATAAACTAATCCACAATGTGTATGTCTAGGGTAAATAAGGGTTTTGTATATACGGTTTAATCTCCACCAAAATGGATTGTGTGTGATTATGATGCAATCACATTTTCCGTGCATTTTTTGGTACCAATGCAACCATATTGTTTCAGCCTTCATCTGCTCTTGGGTGGTTTAATATGTATGCATCAAAGAAACTGGAGTGTAATGAGGGGAAAATCTCTGATGAAGAGAACATTTGCTCACAAGGTGGGAAAAAGGTGGGAAAACGCAAGGAAGATGAGAAAAACCCAATAGGAAAAGTAGAAATCCTAAGGAAGGGAAACGTGAGACTGAAAATCTGTTGAAGCAGCGGCCGGGTGTGTGTGCACATACATCCTTTCTCTCCTTCCTCCCCCGCATCATCCTTTGGCATCTTTTACTCTGAAAAGGTTTCCCGGTGCCATCTCGTGGTAACTTTTAGCCACTGCAAATTGGTCTAGTGAGGCAAGTCATCAGTGCCCATGATAACAAGGCAGATGATTGTGACTCAGGGCGTTTGTGTCTGTCTGCTTACAGATTTTGTTCGACCAGGCTCAGAGGTCGATAAAACAGCAGCTTCATACCTTCATTAAGGAGTGAGTATGCCCGTTATTTGATCCGTGTTCCTTGTTCGAGATTGTTTCGAAGCTTTCTCACATTTTATCACATTAAAGCCAAAAACTGTTAGGCATATTCCATTGGACTTATAAGTAACTGAACAAGACAGAAAAGTGTACAATTAGGCGGTGGTAGGTTGGTTTAGAACATGATTTACAAAGCAAAACACAAGAAAGCTTGGCATGCATTCGTATTTAACCTACTTTACCAAAGACATTGCTTTATAAGTTATCAAACTAATGCGTCAAATTTCTTTCACTTAGCATTGTTTAAAATTCCTGATAGAGTAGCTTGTGTTTGTGATTATAATGTGAAAAAAACATCTGTGGCATTTGCAAAAAAAACAGCAGCTCTCTTTGGTGAAAACTATGAACATCGTACAAATAACTACTCTGCCGTGATATCTTACTTCATTCTCGGTGGGAAAAACTGAAAGCAAAAAAAAAAAATCCCCATATTTTACTATATCCTTTTTTTTTTACCGCTAAAATTAAACCTTTTACACTTAATATATGTGCTTGTACTTTTAAACCACAAGCAAATTCCTCACCTGTGCACAAAATCTCATGCCTATGAAGCTATTTTGATCTTTGATTTAATTTTTGCGTGTTGCATTGCTTCTTCTTTAGGGATATCCGTAAGTTCAAGGACACCAAGAAGCATTTTGACCGCGTGCGCGAGGACATGGAGCTTGCTCAGGTTAAGAATGCTCAAGCGCCTAGGAACAAGGTGCACGAAGCGGAGGAGGCCGCACAGGCTCTCGTCCTCAGCCGCAAAGCCTTCAGGCACCTGGCCCTGGACTATGTGCTGCAAGTAAGACACTCAAGGGTTCTGTTTTCCGTCATTTTCCAGTAGGTGGCGCTCACACATCACAGCTGGTGAGGTTTGAGCATCTGCCACAACATATGGCATCACTTGTGATAATCTCAATCTAAAGTTAGATTTTTTCTTTTCTGGCAGATTAATGTCCTTCAAGCAAAGAAGAAGTTTGAAATTCTGGATGCAGTAAGTAATGAATACTCCCAGACATTTGCAGATGACCAGTATTCGTCATTTCTTTGGATTTTTAAGATTATTTTTTGACTGCTTTATTTTCTTCTCATGCTTCCTGAAGATGCTGTCCTTTATGCGAGCCCAGTATACTTTGTTCCAACAAGGCTTCAACATCTTAGATGAGATTGACCCCTATATGAAAAAGCTAGCCTCACAGGTATACAATATCATTGTTAACCACTTTCAATGTATTTTTTTTAAATTTTGGTCCAGCACAAAATGAGAATGAAGGAAGATTATTCGTGTTTTTTTTAAAGGATTTACAAATAAAAAGCTTGATAAGTGACAGCATGAGGATGCAGATTAGAAAGCTGTGCAGTTGGTGTTAAGACAGGTGGAGCTAAATAAATAACAATATGTTGGAGGCTGCATAGTGGAATGATAGGAATCGATGCATATGCATGTGTTTGAATGGCCCGGGCAGATTGTAGTCCTAAATTCAACTGAGAATCTGTAGCAAGACTCAAAATTTCATGTTCTTAAATGCCCTCCATTCAGTCTGACTGACCTCAGCCATTTTTGAAAAGGATATTCTTGGTTGAAACTTCAGTCCTTACACATGGAAAGCTGCTGGAGAGTCATAAAAAAGATATTAAACTGCAAATCTAAAAGCATTGTGTAGTTTTTAGACTTCCCTCCATACATCCATTGTATTCTGCTTATCTGGGATCGGGGCGCAGGGGCAACAGCCTAAGCAGGGAGACCCAGACTTCCCTCTCCCCGGCCACTTGGGCTAGCTCATCTGGGGGAATCCTGAGGCGTTCCAAGGCCAGACGAGAGACATGGGCTCTCCAGCGTGTCCTGGGTCTTCCCCTGGGCCTCCTCCCAGGGGAAGACCCAGGGCATCCTGATCAAATGCCCGAGCCACCTCAACTGGCTCCTCTCGACGTGGAGAAGCAGCAGCTCTACTCAGCTTCTCATCCTATCTCTAAGGGAGAGCCCAGACACCCTGCGGGGGAAACTAATTTCAACCGCTTGTATCCATGACCTCGTTCTTTGGTCAAAACTCATGACCATAGATCAGGGTGGGAACGTAGATCGACCGGTAATTTGAGAGATTTGCATTTTGACTCAGCTTTCTCTTCACCACAACGGATCGGTACAGCACCCGCATCACTGCAGACGCTGCACCAATCCCTCTATCAATCTCCTGCTCCATTTTTCCCTCATTCGTGAACAAGACCACAACATACTTAAACTCCTCTACTTGAGGCATAAACCCCACCCACCCCACCCCCAGGATCCTACTGAGGGTATATAGCTGGTACAGTGTTCCACGGCCAGGACGACAACCACACTGCTCCTCCTGAATCCGAGGTTCGACTATCCGACGGCCAGGATTGTGTAAGCGATGTTGCAGAGTGGCGCTAACCAGCATTACCCTACCACATCCAGGGTTTTTAGATGTGTTTACTATAAAGCTTCAAAATCTTTATAAAGTGTCTCTTTTTTTTTCATTTTCCAATAAATAAATCGTTTTTTCTGGTATATAAAATCCAATAAAAGCGCATTGAAGTTTAACATTGTAAAATGATATAATGTGAAGAAACTCCAGGTTCAATAATTACATTACTTTGTTAAACAATAAAATAGTAAAAAATAAATACTTAGGGTCTGCATATGAAAGTAACAAATAAAAAATGATCTCTGGATTACTCCCTCTCAGACCTTCTGCTTTATATTTCAGTTGGATCAGCTGGTGATCGACTCTGCCATAGAGAAGAGGGAGCTAGAACACAAACACGCCATCATACAGCAGAGGGTGAGAAAACAAACCCCTTTCATTTCCAAGGCCATAACATGACATAACATCTTTACAAGTGAAGCGCTATCTTTCTCTGCGCCTTTCTCTTTCTTCCGGACTTAAAACAAAAATGGCTGCAGTGATCTTTGTAAAAAACCTCAATTAGCAATCATCACATTTTCTGTTAAATTCTTTGTCTCACCTGCAATTTCACCCATGAAGTGAAACGTTTATGTATAAAAAGATTTTCTGTTCCTGCTAAACTTGATGGTCGCCTTTGCATTCAACAAAAGACAAAAAGAAAGACATGGTCACAAAAGAAAAAATAATGGTTATCTTAAACTGGCATCCGATACTTCCAGAGAACCTTTAAGGTATTTTTATCCAGTATTCTATTGTTTTCTTTAGGTCACTGAACCATTTAGAGAATGCGGTCTATTGTATAACCTCGAGAGCTCAAAATAACAGGTCACATTTCAACATGAAAAATCAAAAATTTCTAAATTTCTAAAATCTCTTTATTACCGAAAAGCAGTTCCTAAAACGATATCAGGCTCCCACTCCATGTTCAACCTTAACATTCATGCATAGATGCACAAAAAATCGTCCATCTGTTAGGCAAGGCAATGGCAACTACATTCCTGTTTTTCTGACTGACTTCTCCCTCTGATCGAATTAGTTTCCCGGTGAAGGCATCCTGCTAGACTAGACAAACGGCATTGAACCCTATTGGACTCTCAGTAACCTCTTATCTTACATATGAAAGTTTTCTGTGTTACTTTATCTTTATGTACTTAATCAGAAAAGAAAAAGCTCATCAAAGATTCTTAAAAACCTATTTCCCTAAAAAGAAAAAATGTTCAGGATCTGTCTAAAAGTCCAGTTCTATCCTTGTATATTATCGCATATATTTTTGAATGCCTTCACTTACACTTTAATAATCAAATGCTTCATTTTTATCTTTCATGCTAATATGCTGCCTTCTTACTTCAGACCCTGATGCAGGTGAGTGTTTAACCTTACTTTAATGTGCTATCTAATTAAAGTTGCCGGACGTCCTCCGTAACTGGTTTGGGAATATTATCTGTAAATCTACTGTTGATGAAACTATATGAGGGTTCACTGGAAGCTGTTAAAGAGCACTGCATGTTTAGGCCAGTATTTTGTCCTTGTTTGTAGTTTCGTTCATATTTGGTTGCTTCGTATTGCCGTGGTTTGGCTCTGCCAGATCGGGTTGTGTCATAACAAAGATCTGTGTAACGTTTTCAAAACGTAAGCTCAGTGAAGTTTGAAAAGCAAGATTATTTCACTTGCTAATTCTGAGCAGTTAAGCTCATATTTGTGTTATATATTTAAAGCATTTAAGTTTGTAATTTGTTCATAATTAACTGTTAACCTAAACCAATGAAATCCCGACTTTTAATATTACACAACAGCAATAAATATCATGAGGAAGACTGCTGACTTAACAGATGTCCAGCCGACAAATAGACACCCTCTATAGAGGGGTAACAACTTAAGTAAAGGTCGTACAAGAATAGTTTTGTAAAAGGAAACAGCATAGATAACTGCAGGCTTAAAATGATTGTCGAGATAATGCATTTCAAGAGTTTAAATGAGATTGAGCCGCCCTGGAATGCAGTTGATTGCTTAAAGAGACGATCAATGCACTGGCATCTGTAAAACACGAGCTGAAACAGTTGCAAGTTGTGTTAAGCATCTCCAGAACAAGGGACAAATGTATGCCATAAACAAACAAATCAAACCAGTGCAATCTCTCCTAAGCCCAACAGAAAACAATTTGTCTGTGGTGGGAGGATATGGTCTGACTCTGATTTGTAATGCTGTGCCCAGTTAGGCCACAGCTTCAGCAATTATGGTGCCAGCGAAGTCGATTTGTTCCCTGTGATTGTGGAGATGTGATGCCAGCCTGCTTCCACTCCCTCCTTCATCCCTTGCCAGCTCCAGCCAGTGTCAACAGATGGCATTACTTGGCACAGCAGGGAGCTGAATGTGAGGCCGAGTTGAACAGACAGAAGACAAGCATATAAAAGGAGATTAGGATTCAATGGCAGCTGAGTAGAACGAAGAATGAAGCTACGAGGAAGAGGACGTTTCAGGTTACCTCTCAGGGCGCCTTTCTACTAAACGAAAGATGATATATTGTCAGTCAAATTATAGCTTTAGCCGTACTGCATTTTCTAAAAAGTATTTTTGCATAATAGCACAAAGGACGTTTAGACATATTTTACCTCCTCTTTTTCTGTGTACAGTAAAGTTAAATGTGAAGGCTTCTTAGAGTCTCTGGGAAAATAGAGAAAAGGGGAAATTTTCATGAAGTATTTTCCAGGAGTGGAAAAGTATAGAAAAAGAAAACAATCCTTTCTTTCATTCATTCTTTCACCCAATAATTCATTATTTCCTTCTCTTTTTTTTGCATCTTCCCTCCATTAATTTTTTTGCACACCTTCCTTCCTGCGTTTTCTCCTTCCTGTGTATATGTTTATTTAATACTTATTTAATTTTGTGTTTTGACCTAAAGAATTAAGATACAGATTATTGCTAAGATAAGTTATTAGATGGTTCAGTAAATTCATTTCTGTTTGCATGGTGGAATTCTGTGAAATTTCTTCACCTAAAGCTTCCTTTGAGTTCTCCGTTTTGTTTCTTGTTATTTTTTTTTTCATTTCATCTTTTGCTTCACTCTATAGATACTCAAATTCTCTTCTCTGTCTGTTGTTTAATGTCAAGCTTTCATGTGAGTGAACTTTATTGAGGCTCCCAAGGGAACTACTTTTTCAGCTCTCACCTCCCCCATAGCGACCAATAAAAGATTCTGGATCAGTAAAAAAAAAATGTTAACTGAAATAAACACAAAAGCCTAAAAGGACACACTCACACATTATTTTGGCTAAAGATTGGGGCAGTTTAAAACTAAATCTGCAGCAGCGTCGGACTCCGGCAACTCTGCTGTGAATCCTGACGCGGCCTGTGAGCTATGCTTATAAAATGCAACCCTAATTTAGTCCCATAAAGAAGTATTTATTTACTTGACCCAGTTTAATTGGACGGTTGTTTTGCTTTCCCTATCTTTATGTGTGTTTCTGTGATTGTGATTGGCCGGAGCCGCGCTGCTGCAGCTCTTAGATAGCATCTCAGAAGGCGGCATTGGAAGGTGCTTATTTATGTGGTATGCTTTTATGAGGCTGAAATGAATGGAACGGATGTCAGCTGTTGCCTTTTATTCACCAGGACTGCAACACATATTACACATGACTTGTTTTCTCAAGTTATTGAAATTAAAGAGAATTCTGTAAATGTTATACACAGATACATTCAGTGTACATAACTCTGTCTCCTTGTTGGACGGACCAAGTTCTGCAGACTAAACAAACAACATGCTGGTCCTGCAGCCTCCTTGCACTCTGGATTCTTGCAGGGTCTCGGCTGATTTAAGGTGGGAAAACGGGGTATCACTCTGGTGTTTGGGGAGCAATAACATCAGCTTGATTTAGCAGGAACAGTTCTCGGAGTGGCAGACAGATGGAAAGCCGTCTCCCCCCCTGAACACACCGGGCCTCAGAATTGTTGCAAGGGTTAGAGGGGAGCTTTAAATCGTGCTGCAGGGCAAGAACGAGATACAGGACATGAAGCAGAGCCTCCCACCCACCTCTCCCACCCCAGCAGTAAAGTGAGATGTTTGATCTTTCTCAATGGGGTCAGCAGTGCACGAGTTTGGCAGCTGTATGGTAATGAGTTCCCCACTCCGCATCTACACGGCTGCGGCCAGTACGCTGGCAGGTGGCACAGTGTGGAGGAACGGCGCGAGCATGCCGCTGTCAGTTTACAGTCTCTAATCTGGACTCGTGTGGGCTCGCATGCCTGGCTTCTGGTTGATTCAGGAGACACTTAAACGTTTGTTCTGTTGTTCAAATTATGTTACTTTGTTGTTGCTCATAATGTTGCTAGATTTCAGTTTGGCGAAAATGAAGTTATTTGGCAGAATGGACTTCATACTGGTGAGGATCATTTCTGATTTTTTTTTTCTTGTCTGTTGTTTTTTTGGGGGCTTACATCGTCATACATGATTTTGGATAGTGGAAGTTTCTATCCACATTTTAATCATGTTTGGTAGGGAATTATTTGAATATTTAAATAACTTCAGTTTTCTACATGCTATGTTTCTACCTTCAGGTGCACATTATGTTGCTTTCCTTTGGAGTTCTCTGTCATTATGCATGTACTACGCTTTTTAAAATGTTTTTATATGTTTTAATCAATTTTTTTTTAGTTTGAGACATTACAGTCACAAACTTTTGTGTATTTAATTATTATTATATGTTATAGGCTAACAAAGCATGGTTTTCAGCATTTTGTGAATGAACTTATTCATTATTCCTTAACCATTACCTGCTGTTGCTGCAAGTATTTGGGAGTTTGTCTCTACCAGTTTTGCTCCTTACCCATTGTTTTTTGCAAATATACTGTATCTCAAGCTTGTTCAGTTTAGGTGGAAAGTTTTTTTGTGATAAGCTATTTTTAACTCTTTGCCACAGAATCACATTCAGATTTAATCCTGGACTTTGACTAGGTCATTCTAACTTTCCATATTTTCCCCCAATACTAATACTCTGCTTCATTGTGGTGTGCATTGTTTGTTTGTTTTTTGTGCTGCACATTGAGTTTTGCATGAAGACATTCTTAAAGCAATGGCTGTCTTCTGAAAATGTCACTAATAAAGTGACTTCTGGGCTTCCTTGGTTGTACTACATTTAGTTTAGTGGTATCAAAATGAAGGAGGCTAAATACTAATACACTCCACGCCTATTTTGGACACCATGTATCATTTTTTAAACCACAATTATCCACTGTTATGTCAATTCTCAGCAAAATGCATTGTAGTTTGTAGTGGTAACAGGACAGAAGTGGAAAAGCTCCAGGGGGAGTGAAAGCTTGTCCAAGAATCTATACTTCTTGCTCTTAACAAACAAAAAGAGAACAGATTTTTTTAGCTTGTATATTTGCAACCTTGATTTTTGATGCTCAATAAAATCAGTCAACAGGACTTGGCTTTGTGTGCGTGCGTGCGTGTGTGTGTGCGTGTTTGTCTATCTGTGCCCGGTCTGCCATATGTTGTGGGTTACCTTACTGCCGAACAGAAGCTGTCTAACAAAACTGAAATTTAATCACAGCCTATGCACAATGACAGCTTGTGTTTTTTTTTGTTTTTGTTTATACTTTGATCAGAAAATGTCCTGTTTGTAAGAGCTTTCTTGTTTAAGATAAAGACAGATAAAAGCTTTTAGCATTTATGTGATCTATTTAATGTAAAGCTATTGTGAAGAGAGGAACTACTGAATGTGTTCATGATGAGGTCCTTTTACTCCACCTTGTTTGATTCAAATGAGCTTTGCACAACAATACCATTCATTATCTTAACCGTATTAAATACTGCAGTGTGAATTTAACAGTTTATACCTGGCTTAGAAAGTAGCTCACTAGTCTCACGAGTGACTTTTTTTGTTGTGCAGATCACCTGTCGAATTGTTCTCTGTCTGCAAATTAGAACAGGCCAGACGATGATATTTTACATGTTTTCTCTGCAGGATTTTTCCTATGATGATCCCAAGCTTGAGTTCAATGTGGATGCACCTAATGGGGTCGTCATGGAGGGTTATCTTTTCAAGAGAGCCAGCAATGCTTTCAAGACTTGGAACAGGTAAGGAATAAAAAATAAATAAATAAACATTCCCCCTTTTATAACACTTGTGTATCTCTTCAACCATTGTTTTTAAAAATAGAGCTTGATTTTTTTTTTTCTCTGCTTCCTTGGTTCCTTCCTTGTAGACTTTGTTTTGTCACTCCTTTCCTCATGTCTTCTGTCTGGTCCTTATATCCCACTGTCCTGTTTCACGTTTTCCTTGTATCCTTCAAGTTTTCTTTTTCTGCCGTTTAGCTTGTTTTTGTCCTACCTCCTTTCATTCATTTTAATGTTCCTTCATTTCTTTTTATGTAACTTTTTCCTGTGTTCTTTCTTCTTTATCCTCAACTCCTAGTGACCTTTCTTCCTTTTTCTCATTTTTTTATTGTTTCATTTCTATCTTTGCTTATCCCCTTTTTCTATTTTGATTACACCCAGATGAGTAGATAGTTAATTGATCGTGTGTCTCTCTCTGAGCACAAATCTAATTTGTTAACGTTTGTTTCCATCAGGCGATGGTTTTCAATCCAAAACAGCCAGCTGGTCTACCAAAAGAAACTTAAGGTAAAAGTAGTTATAAAACCTGACCTAATTTCTTTTTTTTCTTTTTTTATTCACCAGAAAACAAAACCGCAATTATTGTTTTAATTAAATGATTAGCATCAGTCATTGGCAAAAAATAAAAGATTGTGCACTGACTTGTCCCTGCTGTCACGCAATGGAGGTAGAACCTGCTCTTTAACCTACCTGGAATCTGTGGTTTCTGTGAAACTCCTTTTCTCCACCTACAGGATTCCCTGACGGTGGTTGTTGAGGATCTGAGGCTGTGCTCGGTTAAACCATGTGAGGATAATGAGAGGAGGTTCTGCTTTGAGGTGGTTTCACCTACAAAGTAAGTCCGTTGGTGTGCCATGCACAAACACCTCTCTGTGGTTAAAAAAATAAATACAGTTGGTTTTATTTAGAATTTCTTCCTGTTCTTAATTATTCTTTCAAGAATAATTTTGCATCAGTCAAGTTTAAATCATATTTGAAGAGGCTCACAGAATGCACATTGTTACAGATTAGGGACGTTTATGACTTAATGAAAAACACAACAAACTGTTTTTATAGTACTGTTTTAGAATGTTTATTAATTCATGTATGAAGTATATAATTTATTGATATTTGCTTCCAAAAGGTTGGGTATCATACACAATTTACTTTGAAAATACTTTTTTATTTTTATCATGTAATAGCCTGTAATGAGGCTATAACCCATGGATCATTTTTAAATTGAAGACTTTTAAATCTTAATATCAGTCAAATAAGATGTGTTCTACTACTTGGCTTCTGTAGGAGCTGCATGCTCCAAGCGGAGTCCGAGAAGCTGCGGCAGGCGTGGATCCAGGCAGTCCAGGCAAGCATCGCCTCCGCTTACAAAGACATTGGCGACAACTACTACGTCGAGGTACAGCGTGGGATCAAAAGTGAACCAAATTCAGCGATTTCTGTTCGTTTCTCAATCGATCATCTCAACTTTTTTACCTTGTTCCGCAGCGTCTGGACCGAACCGCTTCGCCCTCCACCAGCAGCATCGACTCTGCCAGTGAGCCACGGGACAGGGGGGAGAGGTCGGACAGGGCGTGCCGTGGAGGGGGAGACAGTCTCCTGCAACGGGTGCAGAGCCTGCCGGGCAACGAGCTGTGCAGCGATTGCGGCCAGGCGGCTCCTTGTTGGGCCTCAATCAACCTGGGTGTGCTGCTCTGCATCGAGTGCTCGGGGATCCACAGGTGAGACGTATAAATTTAACTTAGCACATTTACACGCTTTAACCAAGCTCTTCTACTTTGTTGTGTGTGTAACCCTGTGTCTTTCCAGGAAGTTACCCAACTTTAAAATGTTTTGATAGAAGATTTCTAGATAACGGCTAAAAAAATCTTTGCAGATGACCTTTTGTTTCATATTTCCTTCATCTCATTCTTGTTTTTGTTTTTTTACTCTTTAAAGAAGGAAGCGTTTGTTTTTAGGTGCCTCATTTTGCATCTCGCTTAACTATTTCCTCAGCTCTTACACAGAAATGTTGTATTGAAAGTTTTTCAACCTGAAATACTTTTGCGATCTACAGTTTGCATGCGTAGTAATTGTATTATCAAAGATTCAAAAAATTGTAAGGACTTTGAGATCTTTCACCCCAAGCAAGACAATATAAGAGATTAGGAAAGACATGCTTAATTTAATCTCTGTCCCTTTTATCTGTTTTTTAGGAGTTTAGGTGTCCATTTCTCCAAAGTGCGCTCGCTGACATTGGATTCATGGGAGCCGGAATTACTCAAGGTGCATCTCCTTAACCAGTTTGCCAAGAGCTGTTCCCACATACAGCTCATATTCCTCCTTGGGGTTTTAAAATAGTAATTCGCACCCCTTCCCTTTAAAATAATTTAGGCCTTTTTTCTGGTTTATCTATCATGTCTGTGTTTCTTGTCTCTTGTACTCAGCTCATGTGTGAATTGGGAAACAATGTGATCAACAACATTTACGAGGGTGCCTGCGAGGAACTGGGAGCTAAAAAGCCTGGACCATCTAGTTCAAGGTAAAGCTGGATACAATAAGAAAATTTTGCTATACATTTCCAATCAAAAACTATTCTTGTATTGTTGATGATAATGAGCAAGTCAGACCCTACTACAGATTGAGTCATACAAGAAAGAATAAGGGTTTTTCCATTCCCATCTCCAGTTTGAAATGCTATTAAAAACTGTTGTGTATGCTCAAAAAACCAAATAGTTTTAAAAGAGAGTAAAATAACCAAAAACTTCCATTATACTAGATTAGCGCTGGTGGCTTTCAGACTCTGCTTTATTCCTAGTGCTTGGCTGACAGATTTATTGTTTATGCTTTGTTTGGGTATGACTTGGTAATTATTTAGCTAGCATTATATTTTAGTTACCTTTCAATCAATTGTACAACTATAATTCTTCTCCTGCTTTTTAAACTTAAAGGTATAGGAGAGGATCTTTTCAAACGAAAAATTTCAATGGAAAATCCCATAGAAAATGACAGCCGATCAAAAACGGCCGGTGGTGAAAAATAACTGGGTGTCAATGCGGAAATAAAATTTACGCCATCACTTATATTACTAATGTCCCCACCCGCCCGACCCGTACAATGCTCGCTCATGTTTGAATTTGCGCATGCGCAGATTGTTGTTAAGGAAATAAAATGGGACGGACAACACGCATCATTCACCATTGAAGAGAGGTTCTCCCCGTACGGAAGCTAAAATGAAAGCTCGCAAGAGAAAAACCGTGTTCGAAGTGTCAGACTTGTTTGCAATCCTGTAATAAGTCCGATGCGGCGCCAGAGGCTGTGGTCCCACAGATGTAAACAGACTGCGTGTGCTGAGGACGTGCGCGCTCCCGAAATCAGGGGGCGTTACTGGAGATGAGGTGCCGCATGCGCAGTGTTGCGAAAATGAGAATGAGCTGAAGATCTTCTCCTATACCTTTAATCCCTTGCATCGAATGTCTCAAAATTAAACATTAAGGGATTCAGATGTCTGGCTGCTGCAACCAGAGTAGATTGTTATACAAGTACTAGTACAATATTACCAGTGTATCACTATGAATTTAACAAACGTGAAAGGATGCCTCTGAGAATTGTTTTTGCTGTATTGCTTTGAAATGTTCAGATGGTATTTAGTACTCTACCTCTAGGCAGGAGAAAGAGGCCTGGATCAAGTTTAAATATGTCGAGAAAAGCTTCCTGAAGAAGCTCAGTGGGAGTTACGCACTGGTGGAGGGAGAGAGGAAGTCCCGCCCCTGGATGGTGAAGAAATGCCTGAAGCACAGCAGCTCTGCACGGGCGCCCAACAAGGCCCGGAGGAAGTACCACCGCTACGAGCCTGGCAGCGCCTCACCTGCCAACCTCACAGCAGGTCAGTGTAGAGCTTAAAAAATATGCACAATTATGAAATGCAGATGGAGGTTGCATGATCCATTTTTTATTTATGTGTTTTCAATCTGCAGCAGCCGCAGCAAAGTTTCGACGGGACTCTTTGTTCTGCCCAGATGAGCTGGACTCGCTGTTTTCTTACTTTGACACCGGCTCTGGTCCTCGCAGTAAGTTCACACGGTTGATGATCTGGTGGAAAGAAGTTTTTAGCTAGAGGAAAATTTTGTCATTTTGGTGAGATTTTCAATAGTTACACAGCCAAACATTTCAAAACAAATGTTTGCCTGTGTAACTATTAACGTGTCCGTGGCTTGGCGATGCTTGGCCCTGCAGGTCTCAGCAGTGACAGCGGCCTGGGAGGAAGCACCGACGGCAGCACAGACATCCTTGTGTTTGGCAGTGTGACGGAGGAAGGTAAAAATAGTCTATTTTAGAGCTATAATAACCGAAGATGTGGGAATGACTTTTAAATATTATGTGCAGCCCTCCGGCTTTGAGTAGTCACTCCCTATGTGCAAACAATAAAACAGGGTTTGTGTAAAAGAGCATTCATTAGTTAAAGCAAAATGTCCTTGAAACTAAATCCAAATCTAATCATTTTGTTCTTTTATAAGCTCAAAATTGTAATCGCCATTATTCTTTTTGGCCTCTGAAAGAAGAGGAGTCGGAGGAGTCCTCCAGTGGTGAGGTAGAGATTGAACAAGAGGGGTCCTCAGATCCCGAGGATCCGAGAGAGTTGCATCCCGGGGTGCTGCTCTACCGCTCGTCTCGACTCCACAATTTGCCCCTCATGGCGGAGGCTGTGGCACATGGAGCTGATGTTCACGCCAGCAATGAAGAGGAAGAGGGAAAAACGCCTCTCATACAGGGTGTGATCGGGGTGAGAGGCTTTTCGGTCTGTCAGAAAATCTTTGAAAATGCTTTATTATTTTTTATTTTATTTAGCTCTCAAACCAAACATAGATTCAATGTCCCAAGAGATCCTCCTTCCACAGATTAAATGCTGTGGTTTATAATTGAACATCTAGAATATTCAGTGCAGTCACGCTTCACAATAATAAAAACAGACATGTTTTGTAAATTTTAGGTGTGAGTCAGTGTCATCATGCCTCTTTTAAATTAGCCAACCATACATTTCTATAAATAACAACCTCATGGTTTTTACATCAGTTAACATTTGATTACACTTTTTTTTCTAGGATTTGGCAGCTCACTAAATTAGTAATTATTATTGTAGATTTGGAGTGAGAGCTGAATGTCACCTGGATTTAAAAATTGTAGAAAATTAAGAATTCAGTTTTAAAATATTAAACAACTAGATACCTAATTTAAATTTCATTTGTGTGGTTTTCCCAAACAAAAGAGACAACTTAAGTTATTCTCAATGCCTAAAAAGTGGGGAAAAACTGCTATATTACATTTACCAAATGATTAGATTCAACGAAGTGAATCTTGTTTCTATTTGTTTCTCATTTTCTTCCAGGGCTCATTAATTGCTTGCGAGTTCTTGCTACAGAACGGAGCTGATGTGAACCAGAGAGACATGAGAGGCAGGGGCCCGCTCCACCATGCTACATACATGGGCCACACTGGGTAAGAGACTTCTAGATAAAAAGATGAGCTGTTTATCACGCAAATGTGTTGAAGAAAAGAACTGGATTTAGAGGAAATCCCCCATTGTTTGTAGGAAAGACTGAATGAGTCAGTCCGTAACTGTTAAAGCCTGAAAAAAAAAGACGGATGACTAAAATATTGCACAAAGAAATCACTTTTACACGCTTGTTTTATTTTCCTTTTGGACTGATAAATTTTTTTTCCCCCGTTCTTGCCTCTGTCTGTCCAGTCAGGTGTGTTTGTTTCTCAAGAGAGGAGCATTACAGACGGAAGTAGACGAACAGGGTAATGATCCCCTCAACATTGCTGTCCAGGCTGCCAATGCAGACATCGTCACACTGTAAGGCATCGTAATTGTCATGTGCTCTCACACTGTTGCTCACAAATTGGTTTTAGCATACTGCTAGTACTACTATTCTGTATTTAAAAAAACAAAACAGTTTGATAATGATTTACATGATTTTCTTTCAAATTTTGTGTGGTTTCAATGAAACTATGAGAACCTTTCATTCATCATCTGTAATAATTTTCTCTTTTTAATTGCTTCCATTATCTTATTAATCTGATTTATCCTATTTCTGCTGCCCCCCCTGCTTCCTTTCCTTCTCTCTAGGCTGCGACTAGCGCGGATGAACGAGGAGATGCGTGAAGCCGAGGCTCCGCTGGGTCAACCAGGTCAATACCCGAGCAGTAGTCCCACTGAACAGCAGTATAGGAAGTGCATCCAGGAATTCATCTGCCTCAACATAGACGAGAGCTAGTTGCCTCTCCCTTACCTGGGAGCGTTGCTTGCGCTGTGCTCATAAACTCTTTTTCATCCAGACTGAGTGCCCGATTAAGTTGAAGTTGTCCCAAGATGCGGATCTCAATTCATCTGCAGATCTAGATCTTACAGACAACTTCTTGCAAACAGGGGATCTTAGACGGTGGCTGAAAGGGGGCGTGGTGGGAGACCCCTGATGGAGCTTTCTAACTCTACTGACATTATAGTCTCTGCCTTCATTTTCCTGCATCACTGCTCCGCTCTTTTACTTCTTGGCACCACTCGCGATGTCACTACATACACTTAAACTAACTCCTATTTTTTGGCGTCGTACTAACAGGGTTATTCTTCTTAGTTCTCAGAACGCTGTGTTACCGTCAGCCGGCACGCTTTGGGTTGATTTTGGGGCTCTTGCCTCTAAAGGATCTCTCCGCATTAACCTTCCACGTCGTCTATCTATACAGGCTATCTGCGTTACATACATTCCCCCCATCTCATTAACAGAGATGTACGGTAACTATAATCATATTTAGAGGACTAGAAAACTGTGTACTGTGGCATGAGGTTAACAAATGGTATCCGTTCCATTGCTAAAAAGAAAAATAGCAGCTGAGAAGCTACATTGGAGGTGCCATGGTAGTTTACTGTGACAAAAAAAAAGATACTGAAGGGCTGGGGAGAAGAGTCCTTGGCCTGCTGTGTAAGATACTTTGTAATGTGAAAGGGAGAGCAAGATTTAAATGTTTTTTTTGTTGTTTGATTTCCATTATTTAAGGTTTTAAAAAAAGAAACTCTGCACTTTTCTCATTATACAGTATTAGTGTTTTTGTTTTACATTGTTTATGTCTAGATTTTGTTTATGTGCTGTTTTGATGTTTTATTTATCATATCAGAGGACCAGTGCAATCCATCCTTGAATGCAGTTTCCTGTCTGCATATATAAATGAATGATTTTGATTGTAATCCCAAAGCTTTGAATCTTTAGGGGAACAGTGGGAATAGCCTTAAGTTGTGGTGAAAAAAAAAACCTATTGGGAACTCAGACAGGATGTTTTTTTTTGTCTTGTTTCTTTTTGCTAAATAGCTCAAGCTTTTGAATTGAAATTCTGTTCAACTGAGTAAACTATGAAACTACAGCCATTAATTGTCTGCTGACTTTTAAAGTACACAAGCCAACTAACCAGAGCAGGAAGCTTATACAGCGCCATGCAAACGTATTTGTACTCCTTGATCTTTTTCCCATGTGGTCTTGTTACAACGATTTCTGAAAAACCTCTTTTCATCCAGCAGACCAAAACAAGTCTTTATGCATATTTTGAAATGACTGGAAAATGAAAGACACTTTGTTTTCCGATTTTTGTTACAGATAATAAATCCTAAAGCGGTGACACGCAGTGGCATTCAGCTCCTTTAACGTTCGCTGCTGTTTGAAGGCTTTTGTTTTATGACTGTACAAAATTTTTTAGATACCTCAAGCTCGGTCCATGAAAATCCACCTCCAAGTCTTGCTACAGATTCCCAATTTGGTTTTAGACTTTGACAGAACCATTCTAACATATGAATAGGCTTAGATTTAAACCTTTACATTGAAGCACGTTTCAGGTAGTTGTGACGCTGACAGGTAAAGATCCTCCAGTTTCAAGCCTTTTTTTACCTCCACTGTAATTTCTTACAGGTTTGTTCTGTATGAAATCTGGGCAAACCAACCTCTTCCACAACCTCCACTAACCCGTACATGGTTTGTGGCAAACTAAAAACATCACATGACTTTCTTTAAAGGGGACTGAATACACCCCAAAAAAATCATATATTCCTATTTACTTCACAGTTATGTTGTGTTGGTTTGTCTCAAACAATAAAAATTGGACATGTATAAAAACTGTTGCAAGGCACTGTATCTCAACTCACATTTCCATTTAGACTTCTGTTTAATGCAATGTTTCAAAGAGGAGTTTTTCGATAGACTGTATATGAAAAGACCTACAATTTCCTGTAAATACTCATGTATATGAACCTATGGATGAGGGATTATCAGAGGATCTTTGTTTCGGTCTTCCCTTTCTGGTCAGTACTTATGATATTCCATGTATGCTTTGACAAAATACCTGTTTTGGGAGTTCGGCATTGCTTGCATTCCAATGCATGATAAACACTTGTTTTAATAATTTGATCACTCTGTGCGGTGCGGTCCTTTGCAACAAGCATGAACCACCTTGAGAGCACTCTGGTCTCTGGTGTCCCTTCTGCACATCTGTGCCATTCCTCCGTCCACCGCTCTCCGGCTGTGACCGTGGTATCACGGTAATATCTGTCTCCTATTTTTTTTCCACAGCTGTGGTTTTATTTTCCTCTGCCAAAGACTTTTGTAAAGGGAACGTGTAGATACGTAACAGTCCTGCCGTCCTCTCTGAAGCGTCAGAGACGTAGGAACACCATTGGTGTCCTCAGACAAATTCAAGAGATGTCCTGATAGATGCAATAGTTCAGTGTAATGCGAGTAGAATCAGGCTAAAGGGGGCGATGTCAACCTACTGTGACCAAACTGTCAAGTGCCGTCGTCCTCAAGGAAGTAATAAATGTCATGTCCATTTGTGTGTATTGATTTTAGAGTGATTTCAGGTGCTGTTCCAAGGAAACATCCTGTAAATAGTTTGCGTGTGTATTTAATCTCGACGCCAGCTGGCTGCCTGTCAGCAGTCTAACACAGAATCTGATCAACTGATGATGTTTGTCTTTGCATTGTTTCCAATTCACTTTTCTGGGTCCTGAAATTTTAATATGTTAGGAATATTTCTTGTCTTTAGAAGTACTATGGGGGGAAAAAACAATGCAGCAAATAAACCGGAAATCCCCAACCCCTGCTTCTTGCTTCTTGCTTTTCTTGTTCTTGTTGTTTCGTACTACGTCTGTACAATGTAACACTCTCCCATTATGACTTGAACTTGAAAATGTTGGTTTGAAAAAGGATTTGTATATCGTTGTACTATTTCAAGAGTTTAAACATGTTGGGAGAATGTTTTTTTTGCGTTTACAAACACATCACTCAAGTCATTCAAAGAAATAATCTTAACGTAGCTGTGTAAACTTAAACATACTTCCTGCCAGGAGAAGTTGCTTTAAAGTTTAAGTACCTGTGGTAGTAAAAAATAAAGAAAAAAAGACTATTTATTTGCAAAACAATAAATCAATAAAATAAATCCGCACAAAGTCTTGGTTAAAATAAAAAGAATTGCATTACTTCCAGTTTTCACATTTTAATAACCTCAGCATTGAGAAACAAATTAATTTATTCCGTTTAAAATGTTTTGTTCTTTTCTTCTATAACCAAACTTTTCAGCCTTTATATATATCATTGAATAATATTATGAAACATGTTATCCTAAGTTAGAAAATAAACATTTTTTGACTATCATTGCTTTTGTTACCACAGGAGTTCCCACAGGCAGCAAGAAAGATGAACACAAGGATGTTTGGGACAGAGTGAGTGAATCAAAATGGGCCGTCTGAGGACGAGTGGGATCTTTCTTTCTGCTCTGGTGGTTGAGGGTTATTTCTGAGGTGCCTTGGTTTGCTGCTCTTTTAACTAAATGTTGCTTATGTGGAGTCATTTGGAGCCATTTTGGTGTTGTGAACATTTTTGTTGTTTTTGATTAGTGAGACATCTGACGGAAAGTATGTACAAAATATAAGTCCTTACAAAATATTTACATACATACCCCTCCTCAAAGGCTTAGCAGCATTTAAATAGGTTTTCTAACAACAACCATATATTTAACTCCATCAATGTTCCCCCCAACTCCAGCCAGGTTTCCATTTCCCGGCTGAGGATGCGCGTCCTAACAGCATGATGGTGCCACCACCGTGTTTTACCTTAAGTAGACATTTGCAAATAATTTAGTTGTTTTGTAAGCAAGAAAGAGGATGATGAAAAATCTATAAAACCATGAAATTAATAAAACTCCTTATAAAAGACAACATAGATGTGACATGGCTTACAGCTACCTCCTGATTAAAGTTAAGTTTGCTAAAACTGATGAAGTGGAACGTTTTGCTTTTTGGTGTTTTTATGGTTTGGGGATGTTTACAGTGCAGTAATTGCTGGATTTCTAACTGTTTTGCAGAGAGATGAATGAAACATGTCGTTTACGTCTTCAGACTGTCACATTGATTTTAAAATTCCTTTTGCAGATGACATCTCCAGTACTGACGTCTTTCGCAACTTTTCTGTCCTCCCGTCTCTCCAGCCCAAAAAGTTGAGAAGAAACATTCAATACAGACGCTATCAAATGTTGTAGTTACCAACATACGTCATATCCAGAACCCATTTCTCAGCATTTTTGAATATATTTTTCTGTATAGGTGTATGCAGTGCATGCTTTACAATGAGTTACATTATTTTTATATCACGCTTCATCTCTTCAATCATGCACATCTTTTCTACTGATTTAGTGGTAGGTTATAAGTCCAGCACCGGCACAGTGCATGAATATCAATACTTAGGACTGCATCTATAATCTTTGCCATCTCGACCGTTACATTGAAAGATGTGTGTTATGTTCATTTGTTGCCAACAATTGGGGGGGTTGGGACAGGTGTCTGTTGTTTTAAGGAGTAATAGAAGCCATGTTGTTACAGCATTGCATTTGTTTTTATATTAGGTTGGTTGTTCTCATGCTAAAATCTGAAGGTTATTTAAGTAATTTATTTCAGTCATTCCAAAAGTTTAATATTTGATAGGAAACACGCAAATTTCAGTTAACCTGTCAATTACAATGAAACCATAACATCAATAAAGTAACTTTAGCATCCGCCTACCTAAAAAAAAAAGTGCATATATTTTATTTGCACACTCATTTCTTCTTTTAGCCTCTTTCACATAACTTTCTGCATCACTGGCATGGAATCAACTGGATTAGGGCAAAACTGGGATAATAGAAGGTAAGGCTGCTTTCATAGCGGCCTTCAGATCATCTGTATTTTTTAGCTTAAATAAAATGAAAAATTAACTCTCTTTTAATAAAAAAATATATATAACACATTTATTCTGCACAGAGTGATTTTTTTTCGATGTGGTCAAGTTTTGTATTTCCAGCTTTATACAATCAATAATAATGCAACCATCTCTTTTTACCTCATATGTGTTTAGCTGTCTGAAAACAAAATTAAGCTTTAGAGAAAGATGCAAAAAATGGTTTTACATTCACTCTCTGTGATGAGTATGCTTAATCTGGAAAACAAGACAGAAATACTTTCCATCTTTGTTATATTACAAATCAAGAGATGTCCTTATAGATGTTCTTATAGACTAGAATCTTTCTATTATTATTTTTTATTATTATTATGGTGGAAGTGAAATAAAAAAAAAACAAAAAAACAACAACGTTTGTGTGAATAATTTTTTATCCATTTTTTGTCAACTTTATGTTCACATTTGATTTTTTTAAATGTCCTAGAATCTTCATAGAGCTTTTTTGCTCTAAGAGGCATTTTTTATTAAATAAAAAATTATGGTGATTTTAGACAAGTTACAGTTTCGTAATAAATAATTAGTTGAAATAAATGTGACTTTAAATTTGCCACACACATTTTGCGTCATTATAGACATTTAAAAGGGGATAAACAGCCTATTAAAAACAGCTAGTGACATTAAATAACTCCGCGAAGAAAAAAAAACAAACAAACCCGGAAGTACAACCGTTCCTGCTGGTGACGTCAGCTAGAGCTACGTTGGTGTCACCGTCTTCTCGGGTGTTGAGGCTTGAAAACAACAAGCAAACATCGAAATATCGTGCCCAGCCACGACCCAATATTCTCATTGGAGTCTCTGAAGAGGTATGTCGACGACATAAAACACGAAGTGGCTCGCATGTGTCGTTTTTGTTTGTGACAGCTGATGCTAAAGCTATGTAGCAACGGCCTGGTGTTAGCTGTTAGCATTTAGCCTCTGAAAAGCTTTTTAACGGATTGGCCGTCCGTACCTGTTTGCTGTAGGCTCAAGCCGGGGGAAGTTCACCGGCTTACACAGTTTATACTATAATATGGTAAATTGTCAACCATTATTTGCGTGTTTCTGTAGTTTAAAAACTTAAACATGATTAAACAGCTGCTCCACAGGAATTTGGCTAAAGTTATCGGCGTGTTCGTTGTCTTGACATCAATTTAGCTTGTCAACTAGCGGATTAGCAGTAGCACATTTAAGCAGGTCCTGTTTTAACAGGAAGAGCTGTCACACTTTAAAGGCCATTGCATTCCGAGTCATGGCTCATCGCTGTGCTGCTGTTTGGCTACATGACAGTAGGTCAGTGGGTGGAAGGACACATTTCCCTGTTTCACTTTAATGGCTCATTTAGGAATGGTTGAAAAACATGTTTTGGACGCGATCATGTGATGGACTGTTGAAATAACAATACTTAGTTTCAGATTTGCTTTGTGGGGGATGGAGGTTTATTTGAACATTTTCTAAAATGTCATTTTTAGCTATAATTGTTATTAAAGTGTTTAATTGTATTGGCTAGCTGCCTAAAACCAGTTCTGATTCCTAATAGTCTTCATATTTTAAGATCTAAGCAACTAAGTTAATGAAAAATTAAGATTAAAATTAAAACTGAACTGCACATTATTCCATATTATCCTACACATACAATATATTCTAGTAACCTTAAGCATTTAAATAATTTGGGCTGACTTAAATTTCACATTAACATTTCATATAACTGAGCATATATTTTTAATATTTAGAAGTAAAAGTTCAATTAAATGTTTTCCTGCTGAGATGCAGTTCTAGCTTTTTTAAACATCTATAAGGTGCATAGATATTTGTTCTTACTTGTTAGTCAATATATAAAGATGGCCATACAAAAAAAAAGAAACTTTCAGATGTTGACTTTGAGCTATGAATAGTATAGTTTAGAGGGGTTAAAAGGGTGGATAAGTTTATCTTAAATGTATTGCAGAAACAAAATTAAAATATCTATTTTAAAACAAGGTTTAAATAAGGTTGCAATGTAGCAGAGAAGTAGTTTTCTACCTACAAGATGTAATGATAACTTTAAGAATGGGTGAAAGTTTAAGCCTCTGCTGTCCACATGACCGAACTCAGTTCAACTGCTTAATTTATCTCATGCAGTCTTACTTGGGATTTTATGCTGTGTTGTTGTTGTGTCTTCTGCCCAGATAGTTAACATTTAAGTGAACTCCCCCTCCACTTCCTTCAGTTTAAACCACTAGTAAAAAAAAGCTACTGTCCTGCAATGTTTAAATGTGTCTCTACTTTATCACTCTTGAGTCTTATTATCGGGTCATCAGCATGAAGCTGGAGAACCCAGGTGTGATGAACCAGGGACCTGTTTAAACGCTCCAGACCTCGAGGACTGGAGTTGAATGTCTTTTTGGTTTCCAATGTAATTATTGTTGTTTCTATATTACTTGGGCTAATGCTTTTTTATTTAGTTTTTTAATTCATGGATTTTAATTTCTTATTCTTCCTATGTTTTTGTTTTTATACGATAAGATTATTTTAAATGATAACCTACTTTGTGCCTGTGAAGATATCTCACATTGTATTAGTAAGTGTAAGCTATACTTTCTTTTATTAGATGAACAACACCGGGAATAAGAGAGCTCCAACGACAGCTACTCAGCGATTAAAGCAGGATTACCTCAGGATAAAGAAAGACCCAGTGCCTTACATCTGTGCAGAACCTCTTCCCTCCAACATCTTAGAATGGTGAGATTTCTATCCACGTTGCCGATCATTGCCGTGTTAAACATTCTTTCTGGAGATGTTGGGTCACAGACTTGTTACTAAACAGCTTTGCAGATGCCATTCATAAAATGTGGTTGACCAACGTCAGATTGATCCTCGTTCTCTGCACAGCTGACATAAGCATGCCTAAAATCCCTGTTGAAAAGGATACTTTGTTTTGGTCCTTGACCCACCAGAATTTTTTTTTAAACTTACTACCTATATTGTTAATAAGGAAAGAAATGGTCCCAAGTAATCCCAGATTCATTAAGTAGCACTTGATCCACATTAAGGGGAAAAAAGCAGCTTGTACTTCCTCAGAAAAAAATGCACTAACAGGGAACATGTTATCATACGCATATTTATGGCTCATACGGCAGTATTAACCTTTGGTCGCATTACTTTATTATTCTTCAGAACTCAATCAAAATACCGTACCTATAAATGTAACTTTAAGAGACTTTGGCACAAGATTGGACCTTGAATAAACTGAGTCGAAAAAACTGTGTTTTTTGATGAAATCAGGAGGAGCACAGTAGTGAGCAGCAGTTCAATCATTCATTGTTTTCTCTGTTAAAATGTTTATCTGTCTACCAATTATCATAAAGACGGCACAGAAAAACGGAGGTAAGAGTAAATACTTGTTGCACAGAGTCAACATACTTGGCATCAATCTCACTCACTTGTTTTCAATCTTTGAGTAAAATTTAAATGTTTGCACAAAGCTACTGCTATTTTTCTACATGCAAATTTCAGATTCATGCTGCCAATATGTGAGAAATGTTTACTAAACATTTTGAGTGTAGATCCGGGGCCAGCAGCCTTAACATGGCACATTCCTGTATTCCCCCCTTTTTATGAGCTAAAGAGACTTTTTGTTGCATACTTACTGCTGTAAATCACAGTGTTTACAGAATGCACACATACTGTAATTTTTTTGTCCTTTAGAGAAAGACACACATTCCTGTTGACATCTTTATTACAGTATTTGGTTTGTCACAGAAGAGCAATTGCTGAAAATGTGGGAATTCCCCCAGCAGTGACGGATCATGTTATTTATTTTTTTGTTCTCTAAGGATTGTTGTAATACATTTAAATTATCCTCAGTAAGAAACCGGGTATGTGTCACTTTTATTTGTGCCATGCTGGTTTCCTGGTATTATTCAGGCCAAGTAAGCAGTACTTAACGAGAATATTAGCCAACCCAACGTCACTGGCAGGGATAATGTCCACATAACGATATTATGTGGACTCCGATATGTTGTCACACGGACAAACATGTGCACCAGCAACAATTTAGGCTTTTGAAACAAATCGTATGTTGAGAAAACTACAAACAGAACATCAACATTTCTGTATATTTTTCTTCGTTTTTTGGTAGTTTTCGAAAAATGTAGATGTTATTTAACATAACGTTTTTAAAATCTAAATCTGAATTTCAGCGTTCGTTGCGTCAAATCTAGTTCTTAATAGAAACACCGTAGAAAATGCCATTAGGTCTCCGACAGTCCAGATTTTTGTCCTGGTACGTGACTTTATTGCCTCAAATAGACCAACAACTGGGCACCATTTTATTGTTATATCTAATGTTACAGTGGTGTAGCAATTTATTTCCATTGACTCTGCCTCAAAAGTTTATTGTCTAATAAGTTCTTTACACGCGTTCACTGTAATGTAACAAATCATCCTTGTTTATGTTTCCTGTCTAATATTGTGTCAGCTTTACGGTTCAGTTGAATTTTAAAAACTGGGGATTTTTTTTGCCTAAACTATTTATCCTCATACCTATTCAACTACGTGTCATTACATTTGAATATCCTCCAAAAGGCAAGCCATAGTCACATGTTCAGTAAATGAGAATATGGATTTCAATCGAGCTCATTTGTGAGAGTAAAAGTAATTTTTGAAAATGTCACACTTTTTTGTTTTTATTTTTATGATATTACATTTGGCATTAATTATGTAAGAAATAGATTAACTTATTTCTTTTTTTCCATTAGGCTGCTAAATATAGCCATTTATTTTCTTCTGTTTATCAGAAATACAGAAGGGTTATATGAATCAAACTACTTACTTTAGTAAGTAGTTTGATTCATGTCTTGGATTTTAAAAATTATTAGTTTGGATACGATCCTCGCACATCACACGCAACTGAGATAGGTCTGAACTTTATTACCGTCAGACAGCGGAGCAGTTTGACAGGAATTTCATGAGTCAGAAAGGAAAAGAAACACGGGCCCAAAAAAAAATCGTTTTGGGGGAAAAAAGCCCACTAAAATTGCAAAAGAAACGGATCAATATTGCTGTGCTAATGTTTTTTTTTTTTTTTTTACATATGCTCACAGTTAGTGTGAATGCTGTATATTGGACAGGATTTTAATGTAGGTAAACAAAAAGGCATTTAATCAAACGGCTCACTTATAGTGGAAGTCTGTTTATTACTTCTGAATGCGAGACAAAAAGGAGATTTCCTTGCAATATTGTGATAATTCTTAAACCCACAGACAAGGTTTTAACTAACAAAAGCCTGTTTTATTCTTCCTTCTCCCCACAGGCACTATGTAGTCAGAGGTCCTGAGAAAACCCCATATGAAGGTAAAGCCTGACTAATGCTTTTTTGTTGTTCCTTGGAATTCCTTTGTTATGACCTTATCTTTCCACGTGTCTTTTTTTTAGGAGGCTATTATCACGGAAAGCTAATATTTCCTCGTGAATTTCCTTTTAAACCTCCAAGTATTTATATGATAACACCAAACGGAAGGTTCAAGTGTAATACAAGGTAAAAAAATAATAATATAGAAATAGTTTTCTTGCATTGCATTATAAAATGACGTTTTTGTAAAATGTTTTGCTTTTTGTCCAGGTTATGTTTGTCCATCACAGACTTCCATCCAGATACGTGGAACCCTGCGTGGTCTGTCAGCACAATCCTTACAGGTTTGCTCAGCTTCATGGTGGAGAAGGGGCCGACACTCGGCAGCATCGAGACATCGGATTACACGGTGAGTTCACGGTTTAAAAATTAAAACTAAAACCCAAGATCAACATGTAGAAGCAGATATTTAAAGTTTTGTCTTTTTATACGTGCTTTTTTTTTTGTAGAAAAGGCAGCTATCCGCCCAAAGCCTGGCATTTAACCTTAAAGACAAGGTGTTCTATGAACTGTTCCCTGATGTAGTGGAAGTAAGTATGAGGGGATTTCTCGCTGATTCACTTGTTCCCTTTATCCACGATAAAATGTTTTGGGGAATAAAAACTTTGGTTTTCTCTCTAAAGATGCCTTGTTTCTCCTTACCTCCAGGAGATTAAACAGAAACAGAAGGTCCAAGAAGAGCTAAGCGCCCGCACACAGCCCCTCCCCTTACCAGACGTGGTGCCTGATGGAGATCCTCAACAAGCTCATTACGGTCTCCCAGTCCTCAATGGAGGCCCGGTCCCTGTGAGGGGTGCCAACCCCGCCCCTGGCCTGCAGCAGGTGAACCGCAACCACGGACTCCTGGGCGGCGCTTTAGCCAACCTGTTTGTGATCGTAGGCTTCGCTGCGTTCGCCTATACAGTCAAGTACGTCCTGAGGAGCATAGCTCAGGAGTGAGAGCAGGCACGCTCCCCACTCCAAGTGAGCCACTAACTGACTCCAAACTTTACAACGTCAATATGTGGAGGAGGGATGCTCAGTCCTGAGTTAAAATCCCTTTGCAGCAACTTCTGCCACCATGGACCTCACTAGAAAGAACCTACTTTTGACAGCTGATTGCATTCTAACACATTATAAACATTTGTTTTTTTACACCTTTTGCTGTCAAATCAGTCTGCTTCTTTTTTTGGGGGGGTCTTTTTTGCAAATTTAAAGAGAATTTTTTTTTTCTTTTACCAATAGTTGATGCTGAAGAGAAATGCTATTGATACATGGAGGAGGATCGAGGTTTGTACTTAATGGCAAATCTGCAGACAAACTAGATATACAATAGGACAACTTGGATTTCAACAAGGAAACGGTGTAATAACAATGGCGCGGGTGTCTGTAAAAAGCACTCGAGGCACATTTCAACTTGATACTTTGAATTGTTCTAAGAGTCGCCCTGTCAACCCATTAGACACAAGTGTGATGTGCATATTGGAGACTTTATTTCTTTTTTTTTAAATAAGTCAATTTATCTGACCAGTATAGCGCCTGTCTATCTAGGTCCAAATAAGGAACCAACATTTTTCTTTTTCATTTTTTTTTAAATTCCTTTTAATCAAAAATTACATTGAATATATTTTTTTTCTGCCCTTTTTTGTTGTCTTATTTATAGAAACTGCCAACTGATCATGTGTTGGCGATAAGATGCAGCAGAAAAACATCCCGACTCTTGTAACTTGCCGATGATTAGCTCTCGAGTTTAGAGTAGACGGTTCTATGTATCTTTTTTTTCTTTTTCTTTTTTTCTACCGAAAACGGATGATTCTATTCGTCAAAAACAAAAGTGAAACCTATGACGGGAGTGCATCTGTGTAGTGATACAGCAAATAGCATAATTTGTGACATTGTCGATACAAATAAATACCCAGGTCGGTGAGGGCGTTCGATTATTCTCCCTTCTAATCTGCTTTTTGTCAAAGATTGTTTATCAATGTTTAGCAAATAGTTGCGGGTAAAAAAACACAGAATTAGCCTCTGCTTTCTTTCTATACAATAAAGATATTTCATAAGCCCATAAAGGCGTGTCACTAAACGTATTTTGTTACATGCAAGGCTGTGGCACAGGACCCATTCCACAGAAGTTGACTCCCCTTGAATCAATTTGCCGTATAAAAGCGGTTCCTCGTATATTTCAACCTCAAACCTTACTCTGTTTTAGTTGGGGTTTTTTGGAAAAGTAAAACTATTCATAAAAACAAAGATTTAAGACATGATTATTTTGCACATTTTTTGTCTGATGATCAGCAAACAATGCACATAATCATGCAGACACCATCCTCTCAATGAAACGTGGTGGTAGTAGCATCATGTTGTGGGTATGCTTTTCTCGGGCTGCAAGAGACTTAAAACGAGGATGTATGCAGATAATGAACCTGCAGCTACAAAGGTATCATTTATTATTGCACTCAATACACAACTTAATTGAATTGTGAATATGTGGCAAAAATTTAAATTTAATTCTGTTAAAAACTGGACGAGATGTAACCTCTAAAAATGAGTTGTATTTAAAAAAAAAAACAATTTATCAAATGGTATTACCGAAGAAACCCTGGTTAATTATTAGAATTTATAAAACAAAAATTTGGTTGTATTGTGTGGCACCTTATGACTTTAGCACTTGAGGACAATTATACAATTATTAAAAAATGGAATATACATTAAAACATAGACTGGCTTAAGTCAAAATAGAAATTTGAATACTAGTAAGCAGTACATAATACAATGAAGGTATTTTGGAATCTACAGTATGTTGGACATCGAGTATGATGATTTTAAGCAAGAGACTTATTAAATTACTGTTTTATTTAAAGATTTTGTCGTTATTGCAGATACAGATTATTTTTTCCTGTTGTTCTAAAGTTTAAATAGGTGAGATGTATAAAATGTCATGAAAATGTAATGTGTATTATTTTTAAAGTTAAATATAAACAATGAGTTTAAAAGAATAAGTGAAGCAGCAGTTTTGCAATGAGCATTACATGCAATGAGGGTTATTCTCGACGAGTGGTAACACATACTTTAAAAGTTTGTAGACGCCTGGAGCGATCTATAAAGAAGTTTCTTAAAGGGATTTTTTTTCTCTTTACAGCAAATAGATACCATACAGTCAAATGTTCCAGTAAAAAAGCCACATGCTCTTGCATGTTCTGTTATTAATCCTCTTCTCTGAAGAAATATATTTTTTACAGTAAGAAATCATTTTTTTTTAAATCTGTTAAAATGGAATAAAAAAAAGTGTGCCTCATCAGTCCCATCTATTAGAACATTTTAAGACTAATTTTAAGTTATTTTGTCACATATTCTGGGAGCTATTGAAGAAATATATATTTTTACATTAACAATTATTAAAAAATAGGTTAGACTTGGACAAAAACAAGTGCGCCTCTTCTGTGCTATCTATTAGAACATTTTAAGACTGATTTAGAGTGAGTGTGTCTGATAATCCTGGAGCTATTGAGGAAATATTCCAAATATTTACGGTAAAAATTTATCAAAAATAGAAAATAGGTTGGATAAAAACAAGTGTGCCTTATCTGTGCCATCTATTAGAACATTTAAATACTGATTTTAAGTTATTGGCTCACATAACCTGGGAGCTATTGAAAAAATATATTTATTTATAGTAGAAATTGATAATAAATGAAAAGAATTGGTTAAAATGAAGAAAAAAAACAAGTGTGCCCCATCTGTGCCTTCTAGAAGAACATTTTACGACTGATTTGGAGTGAGTGGGTTTCATAATCTGGAGCTATTGAAGAAATATGCCAGATACTTACAGAAAAAATGAATAAAAAATAAAAAATGGGTTAAAAAAGTGTCTCTCATCGCTGTCACTCTGCAGAATAATTCCACAGTACTGTGTGCCTTAGCCAGAAAGCTATTAAGTTTTGTTTGCTCAAGAGTGCTCGCGTCGAAACTTTATTGACGGTCACTAAATCAACAACCATGTTTCTGAGGAGCCAGAAACCGAGGAACCGGTGCTGGCCTGTATCGGCCCGCACAGGAGGGAGACACCGCTTACTCTGCGGAGCTTGAATAGTCATTATCCAACTTCAAACTAACTTCACTGTGGTAATACACAAGTACTAACACTAATACTTTTTTAAAAGAAGATATACGACAGCTTATGGTAAGCAATCTTTTACTATTTATCTGTATTTGAAACAGTGCTGGGTAAACGCCAACGCTTGTTTGAAAATATTTGTTGAAAATCCATTTTTTTATTATTTCCTATTGCAAAAAAAATTGACTAGACACTCAAGGGATTGTGTAGAAAGGGAATTTCGTTGTGGCTTTATTTAAAATACTTTCAAAATACCAAGTAATAATTGTATAAAAACATATATTTTTACACGCTTCAAACTATTGTTTAAACAACAGCAGCAGTAATAAGATACATTAAAAAATCTATTTCATTCCTTAAGCGCCTAGTGAATCTAATTAGCATCATAACTATATTAATACTAATGGTAGGTGTTGTGATTACATTTATAATCTCTTGAGTAATTCAACACCCAATTGACTGCAAAAAAAAAAAAAAAGTTCTACACTTGGATCTGATATGAGGAATGAAGGGCTTTAACCAGCTTTCGAAAGCGATGCTTTGGATGAACAGACTCACTTGTGGACACTCATAATATGCATTTCTGTTTCTGTTGCTATGATATGTTTGCAAGGTGTAGCACATGAATGAGTGAGACATTTAATCACAAAGAGCTTATCTTAGATGTACTTATACTTAAAGTGATTACCACAAAGAAAATCACATGATCACAAAAACTCCGCATTATATAAATCACAAGTTTAAAAAGTACACAAAAGCAGATCTTTAAGATCTAAAACATGAATGCAAAACAAAAGTATTACAAAGTACTGATACTTGTCAAAACTCTAAGGATGTTTTAATGTTGTAAAAAAATCTTCTTGGTGTTAATCCTTCACCGCAAGAAAGACAGAAGTAGGTAACCTTAAATTAAACCATGTTAACTACACTGAGTAATTATATTAAACTGGACACTAATAAAGACCTGAAATAAATATTAAAAACTCAAAACTACAAAATGTCCCCCAAAAAGCAGTTAAAATAACATATTTCCATTAGTGACTGTGGATTTGTTGAGTTAGTAGTTGTCTTGTATTTGAAAAGTTACAGATTTGTGATTAACAAACGAAGATCGTCTTTGGCCAGAACTTGAAGGGCATAATAACGAGGCTATCGCAGAAATAAACATTTTATTTTCTATTTACCAAGAAGTTTTATTATTTTAGTATAAATTATCTCATCTAAACATCTATGTAACCATTTATTTATGTATTAAAGTTCAGTACTTCTGGCCTATATAAACACACACAACCTAGAACATAATTTAATTAGACTCAATTAAACATTGTCTACAAAACAGGCAAAAACAACTATCAGGCAAACTGCCTGACTCCGGTCAAACCAGTTAGCTCCTCAGTGACAGAAGCATGATCAAAATGTTGTTTTTAATTGTAACAGAAAGAGCGAGGTGAGCTGTAGAAGTACGTTGTAGAGAAGTGACTACTGTTAACGAAGTCCGGCACCTGGTTATACCTTAAATCTCGGTGCATCATGCATCTATACGCTAGATAGCAGCAGAAATAATCAAAATCAACATCAAAATAAATCGAAACAGGCTCGCAGCATTTTGAATTGCAAATTTAATATGTATTACCTCCATGATAACATTCTTCAAAGCGTTAAAATGGACATCTGAGGCCTATATACTCTCATACATAAACCTTTTGTAGGGCTTTTATTGACTGAGTTTTAGTCCTCTTGGTCAAAGTCTGACTGAATAAAACAGGATTCAGGGTTTTCTCTGGAACCTGGTTGAAAGCCCTTTTTTTTTTTTTAAAGAAAGCAGGTCAACTTGAAAATCCCTTGTTTTGTTTTGTCTTTTTTTTCCGTCAACCCACACTGTTTACAACTATTCCAGGCTTTCGTTCGTTCCACTGGTACATCAATCACGTCAATGTTTACCAAAGCGCTAACAAAAAAGGTTTTTGTTCTCACCCATTTTCTTTACATCTCTATTACACCTAAGATTTGTTATCTTTAAAAAAAATGTATTTGAGACTAGACAAATTGAATCAAATTAAATACACAATTCTGTTTTACAGCAATGGTTTCACTGATTAAAGGGGAAAAACAGAAATAAAAAACAACAACCTTGTCTTGTGTGGAAACGTATTTCCCTTCTATGGTAAAAACCTGAGTTATATCCACCATTAAAAAAAATATATACAAGTTCACAAAAGCAACATCCCATTGACAGTCAAACATGGAAGTGGAGGTGTATTAGTACGGGGATGTCTTACAGCAGTAAACATTCTTAATGCTAAACTCAAGATTATTTGGGTTTTGAACCTGGACAATGGTAATAAACACACCTCTCAATGGCTCAAAATCCATTAAAGATTATTGTATTAGTTTTTTGTTTTTTTTTCTTGAATGCTCTACTTCATCTTGGACCAATCCCTTAAAGTGGTTTCTTGAATGTTCCTGCCTGAAAGGCCTAGTTTAGGCGTGTGAAGTAAACCTCCACTAATCCGGATTTAATAAGGAGAGAGAAAAAATTATACCGGCGTAGCAGGTAGGTTGGTTCAACTGGTATCACTAAAATAAATAAACCAAATCCCAGTTTAAAAACGACTTTTCGCCTCCACTCTAGTTCATCTTTCCGTCATACCAAAAATGTAGCTTGACGACTCAAAACATTTAAGCGTGGATGAGCGGAAACTTTAAGCGTCTTCACATGGTGATTCAGCTTGCTGTTGCAAAGTTTCTCTGCTTTGGTTTAATCAAACATAAACTCACTATTAAACCGCATAATAAATCTCTCTCAGAGTCTACATGGGTGTGTAGCGATATCTACCAAAGATATCTCTTCCGACCTCTCTGAAAAAAAAGATTGAATTAAAGCGCAGATGGTTGAGTTATTTAAACTTTTGCTTTGATAAGGAAGTCTTTCGGAAAGAGATATAATTCCACAGAGGTCTTGTTTACTTCAGGGCATTCAGCTCTTCCCTGGAAAGGGAAGCAATCCTTTTTTAGGCAGTGACGTGGGAGGAGTTATTTGCTTTAATAGAGGAGAAACCAGTGGTTAGTATCATTGAATGCAACACTCAGTAGAGAGCACTGACGGAGTCCTAACGCTTTGAACAAGTGAGTACTTTAAGGATTTTCGCACAGCGAGATATTTATAGCCTTTCACTCCGAAACCTTGCTAGGAACTTACTTATTTGTCTTGCAGTCCTCTTGCCTCAAGAAAGAATCTCTTGCTGCTTTCTTCCTGAAAACACCATGGTTTCCTCTGAAGATCTGGAGTGTATCATCTGCTTCAACGAGTACTCTCACAACAGGAGGGTCCCCAGAGTCCTTCACTGCAACCACACCTTCTGCGCCCCTTGCCTGGAGAAAATGTCCATCCTTCAGGGCGCCCTCTACACCGTCTCATGCCCTCTGTGCCGCTGGGTTACCTGTGTCCAGGCCTGCCTGTCTGTGTCTGGTGGATTGTGGATCGACACGGAGAAATGGGACCAGATCGTTGAATACAAGAACAGGAATGAATCGTCTGTGGAAAATTTGGAAAAGACGCAGCCAGAACTCAACCAGCCACCTCTGTAGGTTTTCTAAAATGCACTTTTAGTTATTTTAGTTATTAATAGTTGAGGTGTAGTTTTTTTGTTGTTGTTGTTGCACAGCTTCATTTTAAAGAGAAACATTTTCTTCTATGTTTCTTTTTTAGACCTTGCTCACAACGGCCAGGTTTACTTTCTGGACTCCAGCGACTGTTCAGCTGTGTGCGGCCGGATCCACATATGCAGAGCTGATCAAAGTCTGACAGAAAACGTTGCCATGAGGCCTCGGAGCATCCAACGTGAAGTTTGAATTTGTTTTGCCTGGCTTTAGAAGGACTGCTTTTGCTTTAAGTCATGTTTTGTATGATGTAAATGTGAGTGTAAGCTAATCCGTGTCTACTGTAATTTTGATTGAGAGTTTTCCTATAATAACTAATTTAATGTTTGAAAAATATGTGCATTTATGTATGCCGTACAGATTAGCTTTTTTTTTGTTAATTTTAGATTTAGGAATCATGAGAACATGTATATAAACAGTGTAAGACATGTTGTGCACAAGTTCTTATGCACAAGTGTTGTTTTGTTATTAACTGCGTGATTTGTTTTCAACGTGAACATGAAGCTGTGAATTAAATGTCTGGATAATGATGGACAATGTTCTAATGTCAAGACATCTGAAGTGTTTTAATAAATAAAAATTTTGTAAAAAGAGCTTTTTTATATAACTCTCCAATGTTTGAACAAAGGAAACAACACGAATGCAGCATGAATGCACACCTTTGATTGTTAAATACGTCAAAATAGAAATCCTATTGGGTTTTTTTTTTTCAAAGTCTACTTGCTGTTAAAATTTAGACATTCTTTCTTACATGTATATCTACAGACAAGATGCTTTCTTTATTATTGTGATTTCGTTTAACCTTTAATTCCTAGTTTCTTGAATCATTATGTTTTCTATATAGTTGTAACCCCCTCACAAGGTTAAAATAACAGCTTTGGTAATGGCATGCGCTGCTGCACAGCGTCAGTTCTGAAACAACAAGCATAGGCAGAAACCAAGTCTCTAGACTGGCATGCACCAGCAACAATAGGCTCACTCAGAGAACATCGAGGAAGAGACATAACGGCCATATCAGGAACAGATTGGAATCTGATAAGAGATCCCACATGATGTGCTTCAGTCGACGGCACAACTCAAAGAAGCAGAGGCTGCAGATGAAGCTTGACTCCACAGCGTGCCTGTTTTTAACGAGCAGATGCACACTAGTGTTCAGTTATTACATGTTTTGTTCAGTTTGATGAAAGATGTTCAAATGTCATTGTGAAATGTGAGTTAGCGTGTCGGGCCTTGGCCGGAGCCAAACATCTTTACCTGTAATTTACAGAGCAAGCATAAACAAGCTCCAGCACACTCTAATAGCATGTTGCAGATATTTGATAATTTAGTATTAGGCCTGGGATCTGAAATAGTGTGAACTCTGCACATAAGTCTGACTATAAATGTCTGAATGTGAGGACCAAACGGTGAAAGAAGAATGAAGGAATCCTCGTAGAAGTGTTGAAAGCACAACCCAACAGTATGAACTCACAATAATGGATGATTGGTATCTTCGAGAACAGGCATTTTTTCACTAAACGACATATGGATGGTTTCTGAGGATGGGTCCACAGATTAAAAAACAAAAACTTATGAGCTCTGCCTTAAAAATATTTTTTATTGTTTTTATGCAAGGAAAAAAATTACTCAACTTCTGGTTGCTCCCACGCGTTGAGTAAACACAGGGGAGATATATATATATATATATATGTATATATACACACACATCAAGAAGAAGTACAGCACAGGTGAACAATGACAAGCAAAATTAGGCTGTAAGATATTAAAGGAAATGGTGAAAATAGGAATAACAATAAGGGAGGATTTGAATACTGGTCTAGTTTCTGATAATGATTCTGTGCTACAAAAATTGCAGTTTTGACCTAAACTGACAGATGACTGAAAATATGATTTAATTATTTTTAAGGTAAAACCATTTAAATGAATATTTGAGAAATATACGGTTACTATATCAAGACTTTAGGACAAATGTCATTACTAAGCTTATTATATTAAAAGGTAATGCTCAAAATACATTGAAACAAGAATCTTATTTTTTTTTAAAAACATTTTCCCTATTCACAATTTTGAAAATTATAGGTGGGAAATATATTTTTCTCCATGCATCGTAGCCCGTGATTCATGTGTTTGTATAAAAGCTCTTGATGTGCTGAAATTTTCTGAAGCTTCCCCAAAGACTTCAATTCATTTTGTCGGGAGAGTATTCTGAATGTTGCGGTGTCACTTTTTCTTTCCATGAAGATACTGTAACACTTTCATACTATACTTTTGAGAGAACATGAATTATGTGTTTTAATCATCCATAAGCAACTGTAAAAAGCCTTGAATTATTTCATTTTCTAAAATTAATGACAGAATGACTCACTGCCCCATATTGGACACATAGGAACATGTTTATGGAATCAGTTTGTCAGAATATTTTAAGAAACCGGAAAATATTTACTGCAAATTTGCTATTCATCCAACTTGAATTTTATTCTCCATAACATGTTCTACTTTGTTATATACCCACTTCTTTAGAAATAAGCCAGATTTACTGTAAATTAGTTTAGGTTTGATTCGCTGACAGCACCTTACCCATTGAGCTTCGACAATACCTTCTTTATTGAACCTAAACATTAAAATCTCAGCAGTGACTCACCTCCCACGAGATTCAAACCAACAGGTGGCTTACTCACTCGAGTTGTTTAAAGTAACATTTAAATTAACATTTGTTGTGTTGACGTTTGGACCTCCTGTGCAAGAAAAATGTGAACTGTGAAAAGTCTTCTCTGGAAATGACTTATGGTGGGGATAAAAAAATTAAATTAAATTTTATCTACAGTTCTAGTCACATGGCAGACGGATCTTAAAAGCATTCTCCTGTTCAAAAAATATGTGAAATAAGCAAACACATGAAACAAATAAATTGAGCCTGTGGTTATTTTATTGGAAACAGTGGAAGTGAATTATTTTAACCCCTTTTTTCCCTGAATTAGATCTACCAAACATCCTCTTTAACTACACCGTGTTAGGATGAAATACAGTTAAATACTCAAGACATTACAACACAAACACAACAAAAAAAAAAGAAAAGAAGAAATATACAAACTTTATACGTAAAAGCGCGCAAACCATCCAGAAATTACCGCCTTTTAAAAACTAAGATGCTGGCAAGGAAAACAGTCTCAAAGCTACATGTTGTAACACAGTGACTGCCGGTTTCCCAGCCTGCAAGTATCAGCAGGTCCAACACCACTGACTGGCAGAAAAAAAAACAGACAATAGGAAAATTTGCATCAGACAGCTGGGAGTGATGTCCCAACATACAGTTGAATAAGTTATTCATTGTGAAGCACGGGGGAGGAGAGGGGGTGGTTTGTTACAGGCAAGACAATAACTGGGCTTAAATCCATTTTAGTAAATAGTAGGTCCTACAAAACTCTGGCTTGACATGGATGCATACATCATTTCTTTTCAGTCCACACGGAAAGTCAACTTTTCATGTTCAAAGAGTGAGGGGGACAGTAAGGAGGATCCTGCTTTGAACCTTATAAGTACATTCAGCACTCCCGTTTTAAAGTTCTCTATTGCTTACAGACACGATCAGTGCGTCCGAAACACTGCCACTACAGAAACACAACAACCACAATGTGTACTTAAATTAAAACATATCCATCACAGTTTTTTTCTTTTTTTTCCCCCCCCCGCACCTCGTCAATATCTTCACGGACCTTCCTCTTTCACGAATGTCATCATTTAAAACAGTAAAACGACATGAGTAAACAAACGTATGGGTACAGTATTTAGGTTGGCTAAAAAAATACAGGGCTTTGAGGGATTAATGTGGAAACTTTTAAGTAAGACTCAAAAAACAAACAAAACAAAGCTAGGGATTGATTTTTAGGTATTTCTGCTGCTAGTGACAGGAGGGTGATCTCTCTTCACATAAAAACCTCAAGATAAACAGATTCAACACAATACTTTAGAATTAATAGACTAGATAAAATATGAGTCATAGGGGGAAGTATTAGGATACATTACAAATGATACCAAAAAGTAATTTCAAACAGTCCAAAAGAGCCTATAGATATCTAGGGCTGAAATGCTTTGTGGTTAAAAGCAGCAAACAATTAAATAACAATAATTCTAAAGTTTGAATTTTCCTTTGTGATAGTTTGTGAGAGGGGAAGAAAATTATCACCACCTTTCCGTAATTGCATCGACTCTATAAGTAGGGGTACTGGGCGAGGCGCCTGGGGCTCAGCTGGTAGGCACTGTAAGCCTCGGCCCGCGGCGTCACGCTGACATAGGGAGAACCGGCTGCGAACTGGTGCTGATAGGCGGTGGGGAGGCCGTGCAGGAGGCTGCTGACCGAGTCCTTGCGACCGGCCGAGTCCCTCCTGGAGGACAAGGAGGATGAGGCATACGTTGCTGCATAGGCGGAAGGAGAGTGTCCGTGGCTGCTGTGGCCGTGGCCAAGCAGTTGCTCCATGGCCTGAGAAGCAGAGGAGAGCGCGGCGGGAGCCCGGTAGGTGTAGAGGCTGGCCGCGACGGGAGCCGAGCCCGGCGCCGCCAGGGCCGACACTTCCGGGAAGCTGTAGTGAGAGGCGGACACAGCCGGAGGGAACGTCTGCTGGCGGTGCAAAGATGAGTCGCTGTGAGGGACCAACGAGCGCTCTTGAGAGGAAGAAACCACCGACTGCACCTAAGAAGGGAACATTTTATATAAAATATTATAACTCTGTAAAAACCCAGTCAATATATTCATCTAGAACTGTACAATACATCTTAAAAAACATATGTTCAATGAAGAGTATAAATAAACAAATAAAATAAAAAAAAACTGACAAATGAAGGGATGACAGATGAACAGAGATTTAGGAATAATAATGTCTTTATCTTTATTTAGAATAATTTATTGTTGTATAAAGACATAAAAACCCCTGTAACACTAAGAGGGTTTGTATCTTAGAGAGTCAACCCTGCTGGTATTACAGTGTCCGGCCAGCAGGGGGCAGCTTCGACCAAGTCAATTTGTTTCTCACTGAATTTATTTTTCCAGTGAAACTAAAGCTTTCTACGACGTCCCGAGTAATTTGTAAACTGTTGATTTACGGTTATACTCATTATCAGACAAAAGAACCACAAAGCCCAACTCTGTAATATTTACCTGTGCGGATATTAAATGCAAAGAGGCGATGTGTAACATGTTTAGCTCCGACTAAAACAAATGGTTTACTGAATGAGATGTGACACAATGATGGTGGTAAAAGTCTGGAAATGAGGAATCATCCTTTTGGTGTCCCATAGTTCAGGAATGTCTACACTTTTGAGGAAGATTTCATCTATAGCAGAAAGTTGCATCTGCCAAGACTCACCTGGCTAAGGTTTAAAGGGTGTGACTGACTCGGGATGAGCCCAGGTCGACCCATGCCTTTCCCTGAACTGCAGGGCTGTCGGTTAGATGATCTTTTTGGCTTCATGCAAGCACCTGTAGTTTCAAAGCAGAATCGTTTGTTTATCAATAACGCTTAGCATTAAAACCTGCCAACATTAGCAGAGGTTGAGCTCTCACCAGTCTCCATGCTGCCATGTGAAGCTGCTGCCCTCTCAGACGTCTGGCTTTTGACCGAAGGAGCCACCACTGCCAGGGACCTGGCCTGCCGTGACAACAGGGAGCCATTGGCGTTGCGAGGAAGGGGGGTCAGCGGGCTGGCAGTGGAGGAGTCAGAGTCGTGCACGGTAACACAGCTGATGACATTGGTGCGCTCAGTGCGGTTAAGTCCAACACTAAACGAATCAAGCGGAGGTTAAAGATATGAACACAAACATGTATTGAAACAAGGAGAAATCATATTGAAGTGTGACGGCCTCACCTGGCGGGGTGGAACTTGCGCTCATCTTCAGTGTCCGTGTCACTGTGGATGGTGATGATGCTGACGGCTGGGCTGGGCGTGTCTGAGATGACGATCGGCTGGGTCAACACGATGGAGGAGGTCGGCGGCGTCACGCCACTGCAGAGTATAGATACTCCCCTAAATATAAACACAAGATTATTTTTCCCTGGAGGTCAACGCCACAAGATTTCAAATGTGTCACTTTAGGGACATTACAATTGCAGAGTAGTTTGGGACTACAGGAAACTAGATGCATAAATTCTGACTTTTGATCTACATAACGCTGATTTTTTACACTGGAAAGTTCAGCTACATTGGATCTGGATCACATGTTTCATCTTTTGCTAACTTTATCAAAGGGGTGATTTACATTTTGCTGTAATGTTGCACTGCAATGCTTTGTGTCTTTCATTTTGATAGATAAAAACATTGGTTAACAGCTTTACACCCATATAAGGCTGAATAATTGCTAATCAATATTTGTGCTGTTTTCGTTAATGTCTCCAAGTCTCTCTTTTACTGATCCAGAATCTTTTATTGGTCGCTATGGGGGAGGGGAGAGCTTAAAAAGTAGTTCCCTTGGGATCCTCAATAAAGTTCACTCACATGAAAGTTTGACATTAAACAACAGACAGAGAAGAGAATTTGAGTATCTATAGAGTGAAGCAAAAGATGAAATGAAACGGGCTTAGTGTTGAGCATCATAGACTGCTAATAGGTGCCTCAAAGCGACAGTGTCTCATCAGAAAAATTATGAGATTAGTTAAGAGGTTACATAAATTTTCATTTGGCACAATGTTGTTCAGTCGCAAAAGGGAAGCCGCAACTGTTGCATAAACTGTACAAACCTGTTTCGGTTCTCCCCACACCTGGCTTTTCCTTTCTTTCTTTCCTGCTGCGTCCTGGCTTGAGTAACGTTTCTGTTGGGAGTTGAGAGGGGAAAAAAACAAAAAAACATTGTGAGTGCTACAAACAAGATAGGGAGAAAAAAAAAAAACTTGGCCAAGTCACAATTCTGACGACTTGATAAGAAATCAGCAGATCCTAATCTGTGGAACCATTTCCGATAAGCTTTTATTGCCCTAAACTATTTAGCTCGCCTCTGACATATTTATAATACCTTATACTTATACAGAATTAAATCTTTCCAATTATCCCATTAATTACCATTGATGAACTCATTCCCATTTATTTGAAACTGAGCCAACCAATTTCAGCATTAAACTTTAAATATTTATGACTTCATTTAAATTAAAACTACATTGTTTTATTAGAGCTTCTTGAATTTATTAATAAGGGCTATAACAATAACTACACACAAACTACAGTTTAAGTGGAAATGTCTTATACATCTTAATTTACATTTCCAATCACAATGTTGCTACCAGGGTTGTTCTTCAAGATCACTGTGGTAAAAACTTTTGTGCCGCTCATGATTACAACTGATTAGAGAACATAACCTGCATCAATTAGAAAACTACCCCGCCTCTCAAGCAAGAATTGGCGCCACAAATTAATTATATATATATATATATAATTATTATAAAAAATTTTTTTTTTTTACAAACTGACCCAATTTCTCTAGAGTTTGCCAACCCCCCCAGTGCTTTCCTTTTGTCTTTCAACAGGAAGTCTAATTTATTTAGCATCGAACCAGCACTGTCAAGCCAATAAAAGAAACACCAACTATGCTCACTTCCTCATTGTCACGCAAGCTTTTGTCATGATTAAAGAACGTGTACAGGTGTCTCCATGAGACTCTAACGCAAACATCGCTTCACCCACCGCCAGCTTTGTCCGGTCTGCATGGCAGTGCCCAAGTGAATGGTTTGAATGGTTTCCAGGGGTGATTCTGTGACCGCAGACTGGTGGGTGGAGCCATGGATGGACACACCAGGGACCTGCTGCCATGATGAGGGGATGAGGATCTGTTGAGTGCCGGTTGGCCAGGTCTGCTGAGAAAGATGAACAGACACATGAGTACTGAAATTGTTATTTAAAAAAACTAAACTAACAAACTGTAGTTTTCTGATTGCCGCCATGAGCCAGACGTATTAAGACATGCTGAGAAATCTATAGACTTAAAAAAATAAAAATAAATAAAAAGCCAGTTGCCAGTCTCTTTTAAAGGCAAAAGCAAAGAGCTACAAAAGCGAGCAACCTTTACTTCTAGCATTCGGCCTGCAAAAAATTCACTGGATGAAACCATGCAAAGCACAAAACGACGAAGCGCTGGAAACAGATCTGATGAAGAGATAAGCATTTACAGAACCATGGTGCCTGTTAAAGAGATTCCAGATTAGTTTAGGTCCCTGATGCCAAACAGTCTGCTGATAATAAATGTTGGGAAAGAGCATGCCACATGTTCAAGGGCTGAAATAGAGAAGGTGTGTCAGAGCTTTTAGTAGTCGCAGCTGCTACTGTCGCTGCTGAAGCTGATGGGAGGACAGGGAGCTACACGCAAAGCACAGAACCAACTTGAGCGCGGCACATGCGCTCCATGCCTTGAACACACCTACAGGGGGAAGAACCGGGAAATGAAAATGTGCAGATGATGTAGGGAGTTGTCGATTTAGGTAAAAAAAAAAAGAAATCTGGACATCATGTCCAAATGAGAAGTCTCAAGAGATCTGGAAGCATTAAAAAAGTGATGCTGGATCATAAGGTCTAATTCACATGACGCCAAGGTAGGATCGTGCGGCCCACGATGAACTGTAGCTTACCCCCGATAAAACAACCACTGTTACAATGGCAGAGAAGGTGAAATTCAAACCGTTTCTGCCTCATCGGCCAACATTAAAGGCAAATACGAAAGGTGAGATTTTTCGTAACCACAAGCAGAATGATGAACGGCAGGAAGTCGCGTTGGTTGTGAGTGAAAAAGCTTCATCAGTTGTATGTTTATCTACCAGAAATAAATACGTCATTACTAAACAGGAATATTTATTCTGCGCGTTTGTGAAGTTACCGCACAACCAACTTTATACATTTATCTATGTTTTGACCATTAACCGTACAGAAAATGGAACGTACTTAAAAATGAACTTAATAGAGACGAAAATGTGACAGTTACTGTTGCCTACAAATTAGTTTTAGACTATGTGGGTTTTCTGAAAGAAAAAAAAAAGTAAAAAAAAAAAACTGATCTGGTGTCGGAGCTCTATTGTCCCCCACTGACATGGCTTCCTTTTTTTCCACCCCAGTTAGTTTTTGCCAAATTGACCACAGTACGTTTGCATTGATAAACCTCGGCAATGTTCTCTAAAGGTTTCACTTCGTGGAAAAACTGCAATGGCGTCATGTATGTTTGAGTTTAAAAAATAACAGCTGATGCACCAGTATATGAGATCTGAAACTGTGATGAATACAACGTGCGGCACAGGAAAACTTGCACACAAATGAAAAGACAAACGGAGAATGGGGAAGGAAAGCTGCCAATGTTAGTGGTAGAGCGGATGACATTCTTCACAGGATGCCGTCGGTGCTTTACCAGCACTGTGGCTGTGTGCTCCAGGAGAGCAGGCCGACCCACCCCCGGGCCCAGCGCGAGGGGCAGAGAGTACTGAGGGGCTATGCCTGCTGGGGGTGGGTGCAAAGTGGCTACCATCAGGGGTGTACAGGAATCCTGGAGGAGGAAGGGAGGGAGGGTAGGGAAGGGCAGCGTTAGGTCAGGAGTAAACGTTACAGACTTCAGCTCTTTGACTGACTTAGTGAAAAACAAATGGAAGCAAAGGAGAAGCACAGAGGCGACACGCAACCTCCCCCATTTTCTGGCAGACAGGTCTGCACCTCCCAAAGAGGAGAGAGAACAGGCGTCCAGCATCCAATAAAACTGCTCATAAATAACACTTTGAAAAAGAAGAATTGCATGTAAAACCCAACAAATTAGGGTAAATTGCTAAGATTTTTTTGTTGCCTACATTTATGTATGCTGTCAGAAGATTAGTTGTTAAACAATCAATGTGAGAAAAAAAAATCCATGTGTGCTGCCAAACAGCTTTTCTATCTTCAGCTGAAGTAACGTCAAAAAGATTTTAATTAGTGTTTAAAACTTTGGAACTCCACCCCTATTTTTAATCAATCAAAATAGAGCAAAATCTTGTTTTTTACAGCAAGGTCAGACAGTATGGGCCAAAAAAGAATTATAAATACAACATTTTTAGATTTTCCAGCACTAAGCTGAATAAACGTGAAGGTTTATGTATTTAGGGATCTGGAGAATATGAATAATAGAGTACGGCACCATAGAGTATCAACACCCTAGATCAAGGTGTCCAAAATTAATAGTCAGCTAGCATTACACGAGTAAAACAAGGGGGGGAAAAAAATTTATCAACAGACTGAAAAATTTAACAACAGTAATAAAAATCAATGTTAAAAAGCAAAGAACTTCTATTTGGAATAATCAGCTGGTCACAAGAAACATGACTCTGGAGGGCCTGATCAATATTAGGCACAGATGTCTGCTTCAAGTCAAACTCTAGCAGGTTGGTTACCAATATAAGCTAGCGTTATATATTTCAAGTTAGTTGGATCTTTTCAAGTCAAGATCAAGTCAAGAAGAGGGTGATTTTTGTGCACCATGATGCTTAAAGTACTACCTCCAAGAAAACTCTTAAAGATAAAAGCATAAAGATACAGCCTCCTTCTCCACCCAGATCTTAATCTGAATGCGCTATGATCAACGTTTTAATAAAATAAAACAAATGAGGTGGGAAATTAGTTGCATAATGATGCTGCACATGAATATTCACCCAGTAATTGTGAACATGGATGCTCTCTTAAGAAAGCCACAATCTGGCTTTTCCTTTGACAAAATATTCCAGTTAAACATCCAATTTTGACAGATTGAATCCTGTAGCTGCTCATAAATTAAATTAACATGGTCTTTTCCCACCAAGTCCCTAACGTACGTCCCAAGAGTGGCCTAGAGCCTACCATCCTTGGTTCTTTGCGTTTAAAATGAGAAACTACAGCTCTACTCCCGAACGAACGCAGTAATAACTCAGTTTGCAGCTGCGCCAAAGATGCAAACTGATGCTGAGCTCATGTGGAACCTGAGCCAGACACAACATTACACCTCAATAAAAAAAATGTCAACCAAGTATCTGAATATCAATGTCTCTTCCGTTCCTACAGTTCACTTTAAATTCATCCATCAGAGTTTAAGCAGTTCAATGAGCCGCTAACGGCCGATTGATTTCCCCCAGAATCTATAAACATCATTTCCAACTTGACATCTTTAACACCACTTTTATGCATTAACAGGTTTCGCTATAATCAGCCTTTTTCCGCTCCACTTCGTCAGCCCTCCTGACGCCAGCAGTTACAGAGCATAAAAATAAAAAGGTAACAGAATAAGAGAAACTAAATCTTGTTTTACAAATACTTTTAATTTTATGAAAAGTATGCATTCCAGTTAATACACCGACATGTATGGGGATGATGGGAAAGCTTTTGTAACGCTTACCTGCGTGAGCATACTTGGCTGGATCTGCAGCGGCTGGGCCGACTGGTTCTGAGGTACTATAGGAACAGAGTTCTCCACCCTCACCGGGAAGCTTGAATTCTTACTGGATGGTTGTAGCCCTGAAAAAACAAACAAAACCTTTTAAGATCACAAGGACAAACGTCACACAAAGCAAACAACTGCTTCAAAGGAAAACCATGTTTGCCTTTACTGTGTTGTTGATAAGGACGTACAGTTAGAGTAAATACATGCAAATGCTGAATAATTTAGGAAGAAAAGAGGCGTGCATAAACATCTACCTTGTATAGTAGAGGGTGGACAAACGATAAGGGTCTGCTGAAACGGTTCCGTCTGGCTACACAGCCCGGCAGGACGGGCTGGAATAGGGACGCTTTGTTGAGCCAAACCAGGAATGTTGATAGTCGCCTGTTGGTAGAGAGCTGGCTGGTAGTTCAGCAAAGGCATCGCACCTCCTGCAGAAGGCACCTGTTGAGAGGAAGACGCGGATTAACACTAAAAGGGTTACGGGATTCAGAAAAGCACGATTATCGTCACATTCATATGAATTACTTCATTGACATTGTTTGACCTGGTAAAGTGCACCGCCAACACACAACCCATAACTTTAAAACAACAGTCAGGTTTAGTCTCCAGCTTACCGTCTTGGTCGACAAAGATCTGAGTAATTGTTCTACTAATAATAAGGAGAACAACGAATCTTTCCACATGCTATAGATCTGGAAGCCATGAGTATCACAAACCTTTGAAAACAGAAGCTATCCCATCTTGACAATGCTGAAAATAGCAACTACACTTTTGTGAGAACCGCTGAAACAAAATTTTTATAGAATCAAATTGGCCTTAGAGTTGTTTACCAACGGCAACTTTAAGGTAAACAGATATAATGAATTTTTGAGGAGCTTGTAAGCCGAGTTAAACATTTAAAGACAGGTTTATTGTGCTGTTGATGGTACGAAAAAAACAAAAAAACGCAAACCCACATGTACACGCGTTCGCACGCACAGCTCATACCTGGTTATGCTGGTTAAGCTGGCTACTGAAGGTAACAGTAAGGTTTCCTGCGGCAGCACTGGGAACTGCATTGGTGGAGTACAGAGACTTGCTGCTGTCGTACGTGCTCCGGCGTTTGCAGATTTCCATATTTTGGAAGCATGACTTGACACTGGGAG
>JAVLVB010000979.1:1296032-1334460 GCA_032876305.1 Orestias chungarensis
GCACTTTGTTTTAAAAGAAAATAAATTAACTGATGAGACTTCTTTCCCCATACTTACTGTGAACTGTGCGGATAATTTATCAGGTGACTCATGGTGACAAAAGCATGACCCAGCGTTTTTGTGGGAGTAATCCTTTTGTCAGCATCCAGACGAAGCATCCGTTTCAACAGATCTATGAACTCCCGTCTGTCAGCTTTCTCGGCCAGCATGTCTGTCCCCTCCAAATGAGATGATAGGTTGACCTGGAACACAAAAAGTAACGAGACCATCATCATCGCTGAATATTTCAGAGGATTTTCTTGTTTGTGGACTTTACCGCAAATTACCTGCATCATGTCATCTAGACAGTTGAAGATGTACTTCCTGGCCTCTTTCGATTTGATGCCCATCTCCATTTCATGCTCTGCTGGTGTCTGGAAAATGTACGCAACACATGCTAATCTCTGGAGCCGAGAGGTTTCAAGATTCTAATCTTACTTATGAGATAACATAAAATTTTAGGTAAAATTGGGGCTGAATTTGTCTACAGTCTGACACAGTTCATTTCTAAGATGCTTGGGGTTTAGTTAACTTAGTTGTATCTTTTTAGTTTTAAAAAGGACTAAAATATGTATTTTTTGTTAATCTTTGTGGATTAGCAGGGCAGAATACAGACTGCTAGAATACATGAAACTGATTGTGTGTAGGGAGTTATACAGAAAAACAGATTTCTGGCTAAAAAAAAAGGGACACATATATAGTTATATACACTTAAAAATAGCTAAAATATACTTACGTTTCACCTTATTACGTGTATTTTTATGTCCATATTTGTTATTAATCTGTGCCAAGAGCATTCTCTTTACAAAATACTATAAGAAACAGAATCCAGGCTGGATTGAAAGATTTTTCTGTATAAACAAACTAAAAAAGCCTCCTTAAAAATCAAATTTCTATACCTGCGTGGAGTCTCTGTAGAAAAAAAACTATTTGAACATTACATGCGTTATAAGATTTAGTATGCTAAATGTATCAACCTTAAGCCGCCAGAGCGGGTAGCTGGAGTCTGGGCCTCGATTAAAGAACCGGTTGGTTTTTGTGCCGCCGCTCAGGAGGTACTCAGCTGGTAGGCCTTGAGTCTGCGAAATGTATCGGATCTGGAGACACAAAAGACAAATTCTAGGTTATGTTTCCCCCCCTTAACAACAGAGTTTATCCTGGTATTAGTTCTTATGTTAGATTATTACTGTCCACACATGCAGCAGTAACATCCATACTCACCTGGTCATACTCTGAAGCTCCAGGGTAAAGAGGCCAGCCTAAAAACAGCTCAGCTATCACGCAGCCCAAAGACCACATGTCAATGGCCTCACAGAAAGGCAGGCCCAAAATGATCTCTGGAGCCCTAGACACCAAATAAAAGTAGCAGCTTATTGGTAAAACAGAAGTAACCTACCAAGCTCGAAAACAAGTCTGATGCAGTGTGCGTCAAGAAACTAAAAGCCACCAACCTGTAATAGCGAGACTGTAAGTAGGTTGAGCACACCGCTTTCGAAACATGACTTGCTGAGCCAAAGTCTATAACCTTTACACGGTACGGCTGCCTTATAGGGTCGACCAGCATGATGTTTTCAGGTTTCAGGTCTGCATGGATCAGCCCCAAACTCTTCAGTTTCATCAGCGCAGTGGCCACCTTAAAATGCAAACAAAAAGTTTAAATAAAGAAACTGAAAAAAAATGAAGGGGGCAAGATGTTTTGCCAACCTGCTGTAAGATGGGTCGGATGTGTCTTAGGGGGAGCGGGCTAAACTTGCTGTGCTTGAGAAAGTCGTACAGATTCTGCTCCAGCATCTCAAATACCAAGCAGGTGTGACCCTTGTGTTGGAAGCACTCATACGAGCGCACAAAGTTGTACTCGTCCGCATTTTCAGCACTCAGTCGATTCAGGATGCCCACCTATTGAACACAAAAGTGGGCCGGTAAGTTAATAACGTTTACTAGTTGGCTAATCCAGTGAAATGCAACATAATTCCACCCCTAGCAATGAAATGTATGAGAAGCTTCTGCCTTTACCTCGATTTGTCCCTGACGAGCATATGAAGGATGGTTTTTCAGGATCTTGATTGCCACAATCTCGTTGGTTCCCCGTTTCCAACACTTGGCCACTTGCCCGAACGTGCCTCTACCCAGGAACTCCAGCACTTCATAGCTGGAGCAGTTGGAGCAGAGGATCTCGTGCTGCACTAGCTGATAATCCCCCTCGCCATTTGAGCTGCTGCTCTTGGTGGTTGGAGCCGAGTGAGGTATGGACTGGCCCGTGCCGCCTCCTCCCCCACCGCCTGTGCGGGTGGAGTAGGTTGCTGCAGGAGCAGAGAGCTCCTCTAGTATTTGAACACTACCACATCCGCTCCCGCTGCCCTCACTGGCTTCTTCAATCTTCCTCTTCTGCCCGTGCCGTTGGCTCCTAGCTTCCGAGGACGTCTCGTGAGCGTAGGAAGCGGTCGCCGTCTGCTCAGGGACACGTCGACTGGACCCTCGAGGAAGACTGCCTGTGCTGTCAGCTGCTCGCACAACCACTTGGCCCCTGGAACCCGTGGCTGCAGGAGGGAAGACGAGCGAGGGTGGAAATGGAGGCATCACCATGACTGGGGTAAATGCGTACGCAGACTGGCCTGCTATGGAACCGTATGCTTCAGTGGTGGACACATCCCAAACATTGCTCTCCACCTTGAGCTTCTTAACTCTGCAAAAGGCACTGGAGGAGATTGAGGGGGGAGAGAAAACCTGCAGCTGAGAACTCATTGCTGTGAGAAAACAGAAAAAAACATTTAAAATGATTAGAAAAGAGAAAAATAATCAGCATTCTCAAAACACAAGTAGGTATGAAACTGTGTCTGCAGTTTTTGCAACAACTGTTCAATGTCTGATTATGAAACTGGGCCCCCGTAAATGTCTTACATGAGCTTAGGGGTCCAGAATTAAAGCAAGATAAAGAAAACAACCATGATATCGTTCATTATCCATTTTTCCCATTTCTGCTTTAGATTGTCAACAGTGCTCATTGAATCAAAATGTACCAATTTACTTAGCAATGAGCATCTAGAAGATGAACTGTTTTGTGAAACATCAGGTTGAGATTTAAGCGGTTAAATTCAGTCACCAATCTAAGGTACAGTAGCAAGTTTGACCGCTGCCTGGTCACTCATTGAAAGTGAAATTTCGCAAAAGTTTCTCCAACCTGTGGCTCCAGAACCATAACTGGCTCACTAGAACTTCCACAGTGGCCCCTAATTTGAATGATAAAGAACCATCCATTATGTTTTTAAACAGTCATAATAAAGCCAGGTTTTTTTCCCTAGCCAAGACTTTTTCCGAGAAATAATTGCGCCAAAGTTTTAATTTTTTTTAGATCCATTTTATAAACCATACTTTACAAAATGTTCCACAAATATAAAAAGGTCTTGGGGAAAAATTAATTTATCCTCTTTATTTGACAGAGGCGTTATGTGTTACTTTATAATAAAATAAATAGGGGAAAAGAAGGTTTCTTAGATATGGAACTTAATTTATAAAGTAAGCGCTATAAACAAGATTTAGCATGACTGCACAAAACAATAGTCTCAGGATGACAAAGGTTACAGGCCCATGCATTAGAGCACCCACAGATTAAAAAAAATATGATTGTCGTTTTTTGTGCAATTTATTGATTAAAATAAATAAATCACTTTCCTTTATTTAACTGGTGTCCTTAAAAGCCTATTTTAAATTGGGATTTATTATTTTTCCAAGAGCAATATTTATGCTTGGCATTAAGTTTACATTTTAAATCCATATTAACCACCCCTATATTCTTGAAAGGTTGAAATGTCAAGCCAGTTGTTGGCTGAATAGAGGACAATTACCTTATAGCAATATAAACACCAGGAATTAAGTTAACAAAAAGAACATTTGCTTAAGGCTTCATGTTAATGTCCAGAATTGTACCCAACTTATTCCACTGCCTTTACCTTTTTTAATACTGAATTCTGTTTCTAAAAGTCTCATTGACACATTATTTAAAAAAGCTTTAAAAGTATTTGACAGAGTAGTATTAACATTCTTATGTTTTCACACAACATTGTTATGGGATTCACTAGAAAGCTTGATCAACCTTTCAATACCCAACCATTACACTTTTTTCTTTGAACACACCATACAGAAGCTACAAAGACAAAATGGTTGTTTTCAGCATAAGAAATATGTTTAAAAATTAAGTCAGTGAGAAACAAGAAATAGAGAGGACAGACTTTTTGCTATGGAACATGCATTTAAGGTAAAATAATTTAAATGCCCAACCCTGAATCATTGTGTCATTTCAGAATAGAAGGCATTTGTTTGATATGGAAACCACTAAAGACTAAAAAGGCATAGCTTGTGCTCAGATCCCAAATATTGATGGCAGGAAGGGTTAAAAAACAAAATTACCATCTCTAAAGTGGTTATGTAGCATGAAAACAGAAACGAAAAGGATCGACTATCTTGTCACAGCATATTTTAGCGTATAAACTTTAAACATGAGCATGGATGACAGGTGAACTACGCACTTAAACAGAACACAGACCATGTACTCCGTAACACTGAGGCCTGTCCTCAGTGGTGCAAGAGGCCTGAAGAACATGCTAATATGAAAGTCAATTAACATTTACCACTAATAATTTAATGTAATTAGGAGAACTAAAATGGAGAAGAAAAAAAACAAAGGCTCTGAAGCTTTCAGTGTATTGTACTATTTTCAAAGCAGATTTTTCAAAACAGGTTTATTGTTTAAAAACACACAAAACAATGGAACAAAATAATATGCATGTAAATATAAAAAGATTGATCGAAATCCAGAGTAAATTGCGCTTCGTTTGTTACCATTAACCTTCAACATTAATTACGTGCGACAAACTAATAAGCAAAACATCCTTATGGGATTTAAATAAGGGGATTAATATCCAATTATAAGTGTGTCGGTTTTACCAAATCAAAACTAACTACACCACAATATTCTTTCAAAGTTGATAAGTTATAATGTCTTCCTTCACAAAGACCTAACTGGCTGGGTGTAAAGGGACTCAACACACTAATGATAGCATGCTAACCTAATGATAGCATGCTAACCTAATGATAGCATGCTAACCTAATGATAGCATGCTAACCTAATGATAGCATGCTACACTAATGATAGCATGCTACACTAATGATAGCATGCTACACTAATGATAGCATGTTACACTAATGATAGCATGCTAACCTATTATCGCGTAGGAACTGCGGCCTTAGAAAAAAACCCGCATCCAAACTGACAAAGACCGAAACAAACTCAAACACAGGAATAAATCCGAAACTAAGCTCACACAGAGGTGTAACCTACCGGTTTATGTCGCTAAAACAGCTTTAAATCACAACTTCTTCCACGGTTCAAACCCCACGGCCCGGCCAGCTCCGCTAAGCTAGGCCCGCATTGTTTCTTCAGCCGAAGCCGAGACGTTCCGCTTCACAGCGCCGAGTTCCCAATGGAAAACACGCAAAGCTACCATTTTCCAGATATATTAAACACTCTATAACTAAAACATGTACAATTCATGATTAAAAGTCCGTTTGCTTTCCTCTTAAAATCGGTCCACCCTGGAGCGGACGGATCCACTTCTCTCCGGAACCAACAGCGGCCTTATATCAGCTGCGAGTTTTACGACACTTCCGGTTTGTTGCGGTAGTTACGGTAAATTTCCCAAGGCTCGGACACACGGAATAAAAACGCAAATTCTGACATATACCTGAAAAATATTATCAAATCAATAGTTTAAACATTCACTCTTGACTCAGTAAATTTAGAATTGTCCTAAAAAATTAGCAAATGCTAATATTTAAGAGGCTACCGCGTGTTTACGGTAAAGCTGGATTGACGTAAGAACTGGTGATTTTCCGGTGGCTCAGGAAATTTTCTGTTAACACGTCGGAACCGATTGTTCCTAAGTAAATCCTTCATACGTTTACATTTAGTTTTAGTGAGAAGATCCAAGTGAGAAGAGAACCGTGATTATTTGAATAAACTGAAAACATTGTTGAAACGTTTCAGCGAAGTAGATGAAAGTCAGTTGTTAGTATTTTTGCTTTAAGAAGCGTATTTAATTATCTTATTATACATTACTCCTGTTTCAGTTTTTATCATTTAATTTGTAATTCGTTAATATAGAATAGATGTCCTGTAATTGAATGTGTTTATAACATTTACCCACTTCTATTTCTTCTTCAGTAACTTTAATGTTGTTGAAATACAGCTAAATCCCAAAGTATTCATGTTTTAATTGAACCAATAATTTTAGCAAAGCTATAATTGTTGCGTAAACATAGTTTATGTAATCCCAACTAATGTTAGTGAGAAAAAAAGGTAAAATCAATACAAACTGTATATAAAAATATGGTGTAGATAATCTTCTGAAAGAGGCTTTTGCTAAATTTATACTTTTAACTTTGGTACTATATCTTAACTTTTTAACACCATACTTTTTAGGGTATTTTTGTGTTTATGTAGTAAGGCGCTGGGGTTTTTAATAAGTTTTAAAGGTCAGTTTTATAATGTTTATATATAATATTCAACACTTTAGGCATATTCTTATGCAGCACTGCTTAGGATGGGCATGTCATTGTCTGTTCGGGCCAGTTAGGAAAGAAAAGATAGAAACACACAATAAACATCAACCCCTAAAAAATAAGTTAAAGTGCAAATTTTCTTTTTATTCTGATTTCATTTTACAGCAGAAATTATGTAAAGCATTCAGAAGACATATTCCACATATAAGGGCAATATTCAAAAACACTTTGCATGGCCTCAGCAACAAAATATTCTTTTGAAAACATCAACATGTTAGTGATGCTTGTCCATGCATGTTTGTAAAACAAACAAACAAACAAAAAGAAGGATTAAAACTAGGCTACAAACAAAACAAAAACCCCGAAAAGAAACAGAGAGAGAAATGAGCAGCTGAGATCGGCATGAGAAAACTAGGGCAGGCAGAGTGATGGTACAACAGGAGATGAGAGAGAAATGGAAGACAGGGTGAAAGAAGAGGAAGGCAAGGAGATATCTAGCCATAAGTTATCTATAAGGGTTTACCATTCTGGCATGCAATGTGGTATTTGGCCACGTCCTGTTGAAACATGGCTGGAAAAGGTTATACGGTTCATTTCTAGGCGGTCGCACGAGAACAGAGGCTATGTCTGTGCACGTTGTACCACCTGTTTACTATGGCGATGTTTCTTACCTTTTCATCTTTACTTTTTCTTAGTCACATACAGTCACCATCATCTGCAAAACAACATCTTGCTGTTGGAGTTTCTATGGTGTGGGATAGTATGTTGTGTGCGTTGTACGAGTTCATGAGTTGATGCCTGAGTGTGTATAGATATAAAAGAGTTGTGTTGATGAGAACAAAGGACAGTTTTATTAAATGTTCAAGAGCAATTATCCTCACCATGGCTGTCTGTATCATGACAAAAAAAAATCATAAAAGTTCTTATGATGATACATCTGTTTTACTTACAGTAGTTTTACAAAGTATTCACATTGTTTTTCTTGTTTTCTCTTTTTTCAACAACAAATGTTAATTTATTTTTTTTGGGGTTATTAAAAAGCTACGAAATTGAAAGAACACCTGGTAGGAAAATGATACATGCTTTTTATTTTATTATTTTTTTTTTCAAATACACGACTGAGAGTGTGCCAGCCACACATATTCAGCTCCCCTCAATCTGGTAATCTGGCCTCTAAAGTAATATAGAAGAATCTGATGTTTTATCGAGAACATTGTAGAACAAATAGCCTCATCAAGCCTAAGGAACAAAGCAGAAAAGCAGGGAAAAAGTTGTGGAGAAGCCGTGGCTGTCTAGTCTAAGTGAATAGTCGGGTAGAATTTGCATTAATCAAACAAACATTCAGGAAGCCCTTCGTAACTAGGGCTGCACAGCTAACAGAGTTAACAGGATAGGTTTAATATATGGAAGGGAAAACTGGCCAGACAGGAGAAGCTTAAAAGAGGACAATCTGGTAGGAAATCTTGTTTCTGCACAAGGCTGGGTCAGAGGTGAATTTTTCAGCAGGACAATCACATTCAAGTCTGGTTAGGTCTGTAGACCTGGTAGAGGCAACTTCTTCTTTTAACTTTAGTTGCACCACTATTTGATTCTGCATAGAATGGATATCCTGTGCTGCGTCAACTGCACATGACACTTTTCATAATACTGTCAGAAGAATTTAAAAACCACATATCATTTTCCTCTAAACATTGCTGTGTTCAAACTGTTCAAACATTAAGGTCTGGTTATTGTAATGTGACAATTTTAATAAAGTTCAAGGGTAACTAATGCTGTTGCAAAACACTGTAATTTAGCATCATCTACAATTGTCCAGGTTATGGATCTCAAATGAGTCTGTAATACGTTCAAGTAATAAATTTGTATCAAGGTCAATTCCTATTCCTTTCTTTAAATGTCTAAAATATTTGCAAAATATAAAAAAACAAAAAAGCATTTCGTGTATTTTTATACTGAAAATTTGATCCATGACACAGCTTGACTAATCCAATGTGTTTCTGGGATCTATGTGTGTCAAAGACTTAGAAATTTGCAGGTGCTGCACAATCAATGGAGACCTGTTGTATTCCAAACAACATCCACACACACGTGTGCATCCAAATTTACACAGCCTCCACATGTGGAACACTTGTATCCCAGCAGGTAATGCAATCCACAGACCGTCTCCCTGTTCTTCAACCCTGAGTATAATCTAAGGGAAAGATTTCATGCCTCCCAAAGACATAAGCACATGAGAGAAAGAGTGTGGCCTTATATCCAAATGAGCCAGACTGTGTACGTTTGTGTTCCAGTGTGTGTAGCCGCATCAAAATGATAGAAATAACAGGAAAAAAAAAACACACAGAGGATGTCTATGACAGTAGTTTAGGCAGCTCAAGACTGCAGAGATAAGCTTTTGTTTTCCTGTTGCAAAAAAAAAAAAATTTCTGGACGCAAAATAAAAGAGATTTAGAAAACACATATGCTTCCCATTGGTGATCAATCACTGTGCGTCTCACAGACTGCAGCAGAATTCACTGTTTTTTTTTCTCCTCTGACAAGTACACACAAAGGTAGGATCATATTTGTTAGCCCAACATAGTTACACATATGATCAATTAGGCCATGAGCACCCATTCATACCAGACAAATTAGGGCTTTTAGCAGAGAGTGGAACACTGTCAAGTTCAATTTTAACACACAATTTAGGAAAATAAAGAGATTACTGGGAACATTTTGGAGAATATACAATACTTCCTGATATGAATTTTTGTGTTTTTGAGCAGGCACTTTCTAAACAGAGCTTTCCAAAAGATTTAAGTTCATGTCAGACAATTATGGCAGTGACAATGATGAGAAAAGGTGGAAAAAGAAAAAAGAAAAAACATGAGTACATGGATCATTCTGTTCGAAGATGGAATGCTTAGACTGGAGGCCGCCTGGATCTGCTGTAGGTGAGATCGATGGTCTTAATAAAAGCGGATATGTTGTAGGAGAAAAAAACACACATTCAGGGATATTCAGTGGATATAAAAAGTCTACACAACTCCGGTCTTTATATAGAAAAAAAAAGACAAAGATGAACAATTTCAGAAAAATTTCCACCTAAACACTTTAAAATCTTTCAGGTTAAACACGAATCTCTGAAATAAACAGGTTAAGAGTGTGCATCCTCCTTTCCCTAGAGATGTTGCTGTGTTCAATTCCTAAATACAGCACAGAACTTTCTGTAGTTTTTTGGGGGGGGGGGTTTATTTACATTCTCACATCCAAATCTAAGAGCTGTAGAAAGCCTTCAAATCATCTCACTGTGAGAACATATCAGTCAGGAGAAGGAGACACACGTTTTAAGCCACTACATAAGTCCAATCCCCCCAAAATGTTGAAAACAAAGAAGAAAACTGGCCAGGAAGCCTCCCAAGTGACAAATACATATATTTTGAGGTCAGCAGGAGGTTTTGGCTTGTACTGACTGTTTAACACGTGACAAAAATCTACTGTATTGCACTTATGTCTGGGCTAAGAGTTAGGATGTTAACACGGATTCCTTTACTGAGAAAGGGGAGTAGCCCAGCCATAGAAAACATTTGTAACACCATCCTTGAAGTCTTCCCAAAGTTTAAAAAAAACAATGTGTTATGCTCAGCTGAAACCAATGGTTTGGTGTAAAAATCATAATCTTCAAACAAAACAAAAGTAAACAGTTAAGCAGGGTGGTGGCTTTATGAATAGGGACATCATTTTCAGCACCAAAATGACCCAAACCCCACATTGAACTCAACAAAAATTACAAACAAAGTCCTCACAATCTGACATATTTGAACTGAAGCAAATATTACTAAGTAAACATACGACCAGCTAACTGACCAACCAAAGAAAAAAATAAAAATAAATCTACACATATTTCAGAAAAGCTTTAGGTTAGAGACAGCATCCTGGCATTTGAATGTGTATGCAAACTTTTTAAATCCACTGTGGCACCCTTTTCCCCTCAATGGTTCACCAGTCATAGCATTCACATTTCAACATCAAAGTCATCAGCGCCACTAGCATCATCCTTTATGTTTGTATTTGCAACATCCCCATCACTTTTTTATGCATACGTCAACCTTCATAGACAAACTTCAGGACTTGTAGGTCTACATCTGAGCTAAAACTAGTTAAATATTTTTTTACTGTTAGTATGTGCTTCCTTTGTGGATCTTGCTGATAACGTCTGGGTTATGGTGTCCCCAGCGTAACATACTGTGTTGTTAGGCAAAAGTTGCATTCATAATGATTGGCACTACTGGCAAAATGGGTTTAATTTTTGCTAGCCAAGAAACAAAAGCACAAATTGTAAATGTTTATTTTTTGTCTGAAAGATCATGGTTTCAGCTTATTTTGTTTTCCCACTTATAGTTCTAATGTTAGATTTTTCATTTGCATGCTTTTAAGAAAAAAATTCTTTTTCAATAACACTTATACTGAATAGTCTTAAAGTGAAACAGTTAAAATCCTCTCACAGTCCATAGCCACTAACATGTTCTTTTAGCTGTTTCTTTTGTCTTAAATCTCATGCACATTACTCCGTTCGTATTATCTACATTATTTACAAGCAATATGCCGTCCTGTGTACCCAGATCTCTGTCTAAAGTTCTCGTTACGGGAAGTAAAATAATTTATAATCTTAAATACAGTCTTCTTATGAAAAAGTTTGAGGGTCCTTGTATCCCCTTACCTCGTCAGTTTATATACAGAAATATGCAATAGTCCAAAATATGGATTGGATTGCCCATATAGGGCAAATACAGGGAGCAGTGCCCTGTATAGGGGCAAGTATAAGACCCACGTCCTTTACAGAGCAAGCTTAGAGACCCCTCGGAGTCAAGAAGAAGTCAAGGCAATGTTATGTGACTCTGTCCTTAAAACCACAGTTAGGATTTGGAGGTTCACGCAGAACGCAGAACAAACTAACAGAGACATTTAACCATTGGAACATGTCAAATTTTATCACACCGGGGAGGGGAGAGGTTTTGCGTTGGGAGGGCCAGTCTTGAGCTAAACCACTCTTGAGCCAGTTAAAGAAAGAATTAGACCCATAAATAAATAAATAATAAATAAAGCACCCAAAAGAAGTAATTTGTCCTTACACGGTTCACATTACACAGGGCAAGGATAAGTCGATGAAGACATGAGACACAGTTACACGTAGAAATACAAAAAGAAACGACACTAAAGCAGTTTGGCAAGCATGCAGGAGCTCATAGCTCAAACACATGCATTGAATTGAACAAACACGGACACACCACGTCGGACGAGCAAAAGTGCTGCCGCTGAGAACGACTCCATACAAAGTCCATGTAGCAAATTAAGACATCGTTTTTCAGGCCGCTTCCCTTTTATCTAACAATGCTCCTTGTACATTCAAGTAAAGTTCCTCCCCCTTTTTTTTTCTTTTTTTTTTGATTAGGTGACTAATCGCTTTGTAAGCCTGTGAGTCGGAGTGGTTTCGTGACACTGTGAGATACTGAATCGCCGCTGTAGCGCTGTACGATGATATAGAGGAGGAAAAAAGCGCGGGAGGGGGGAAACCTTGCATGCAAATGCAACATAGAAGTGAGTTTTTTGGTTTATGGTTTCTTATTCTTTCACAGATCTCTGGACACAAAGAAACACAGCGAGTTTTGCGTGTTTGTTTGCATGTCGAAGTTGCCTCTTTCCTGGGCCAGCTTTTTCCCCCCCGGAGCCTCTTCAGCACATCCAGCTGCTGTCTCAGACAGCCAGATGTTGTCGTCAGGCACTTCCTCTTTTTTTTTTCCAATTCATTTTTCTGTTTGTCCCACTCAACAACTTGCTCTTGCAAAGAAACATACCCATGAGGAGTGCAAAGAATGCCATGAGGTTAATGTGATGGCCTCCCAGTTAAACTGGAGGAGGATCAGTGCTGAGAGCAGAACCTGGTTCTGGGGCTCTGCCCAGCAGTCTGTCTTTCTGTCTGAGCTGCCATGATGGACACCTATCCTGTCCTCAGTCTGTCGGGGAAAAGTTTTTTTTTCCTCTTGAGAAATGAGGCCAGGGAGGTCGAGAGCAAGGAGGAGAGAAGAGGGAACGAGGAGAGACTGGGCAATGTAGTAGGAAGGGAGGTTAGGACATGTGAGTGGAGAAGGGATGGATTATAGGGTTGGGGGCAGGGGCAGGGTCGGGGTGTTGGGTAGGGAAGTGTCGGGTAGGGTGGGGGTAGATTGCTCACAGGCTGAGGGGGCTGTGTGCAGGGCCTGGTGATGCATTCTCAGGACCCCTGGCCTTTTTCTGCTCTCTGGCCCTGAGGAGAACCAAAAACACATTAGAACAAATAAAAAAAATGTCCAAAATGTCTAAGCATTGCTGCACTATTTATATTTACATATTTATTTCATTAAGAATAATGTGACCGACGACCACCAAGTACTACATACAATTCCTCACAAATAAAAATCCCGATGTGATGCATGCTAATCAACCTTTTTGTTACAATGTTCGTTGCACATGCTAGCTTTGCACATCGAAATTAACGTTTTTGGCCGGTCTGTCTTGTTGAAATGGCGGAAGCTCAGTCAGGCTGGATGGAGGACATCTATAAGCAGCACCGAGGAGCAGTTCCTTTTCTTCAAAAAGGAAAATACAGATGTATTGCCTAAACTGCAATACCACAGCATTTTTTAGTGTGGTGTTTTATTAGTTTGTCACAGTTAACAGACCAAATTTCCGCCACACATTTTCTGTGTCCTCTAACAAGACTCATCATTTTCCTTCCAACATTATTTTCTTGGCTTCATGCCTTTCTCTCTACTCTATCCTAAAAATTAATGTTATTATTTCCCCATCTGAGCAGTGCATCTTTATTTTATTCTTTCACTTGTTAATTTGTTTATCACATGCCATTCTATTCAAATATATTGAACTTTCTGGTTGTAATTAAAGACAAAAAAGAAGCAAGAAGGTGTGAAAATACTCTTGCAAAGCACTTTAACAGTTTCTTTTTGTTTTTCTTTTTGATTTTATCCCCCAAATTTCAAAGTGAAAAGAGTTGTGTTTGACAAAACCTCCTTAAATTCACACCCTCAACACGCGAACACACACTCAAATCCTCTGTATCAGCCCCATCCATGAAGGCACACAAACATTCGCATGCCAAGCAACCCTCGAAGTCCCCTTGTGATAACCGGAACATGCCCCCAAGAAGACCATTTGCGAGATCTGCGGATCTCTCTGTCAGTCATGCACATTTATTGTCATCATTCTGAAGTCCTTAGAGGGAGACCGAGAGAGATGGGGAAGAAATGAAAGAACAGGAGGAAAGGATAATGTTTCAGGTAATCCTCTCCCTCTCCCTCTCCTTCTGCTGACATGCAAACAGGCATCAGCCTCCGAAAGAGAGGGAGCAAGAGGAGACTCACCTGTTTCAGAAGCTTGTGGTCCATCAAGGGGCTTCACAGGAGCAGCAAAACAACAGGAACCATTAGCACCGCTGTAAGTCTGTGTGTGTATGTGTGTGTGCTAGTGGGTAGTATTAATGTAGGTTACTGTATGCTGCCCTTGAGTGTGTGTATAGATGAGTTTAGTAGTGTGTTTGGAGGTTCGTGGCTCACCTGTGGCGGCAGCGGAGCAGGAACCTTAGGATCTTGCGAGCAGCCTGGTTCTGTTTTTTAGTTAGGAGGCTGCTATAAACAAAGACACAGGTTTATTTAATTTTTTTGATGACCTTCTAATGCAATCACAGCTACATGATACTTGTGTGCATATGATGTACCTGAGGGAGTGCTTGTAGGAGCGGTAGTATTGCTGGATGAGGACTGCTGCTCTACGACTCTGCTGGAACTTCCTCTGTTCATGGAAACTCCGGAAACGACTCTGGATCAGGATGGCTGCCAAAGTCATCCTCTTATAAAGTGCATACTTCAAGAGAGAGAAGCACTTTGTGAACTTTTTTTCGTTCTTCACATGCTTTATGTTACTATCCACAGCAAAACACCCCGTTTAAAAAGACACAAATACCGATTTTCCATCAAAATAGGTAAAAAGTTGGAATGTTCATACAGATTTTAGAATGTCATTCGATCAGATCTGTTTGCTTTGTGTATCAACAACAATGAGCTGAAGCAGATAGCGGAAAAAAAAACATTTATACATATTTATTTAGTGTTTAATAAATATGAAAGTTTATCCCTACAGACTATATGCCATGTGGGAACATCAACCCAGTTAAGACATTAAGTTTATTGTCTTTAACACACACAGACCTAGAAGTTATATCAGCTACGATCCAACACTGCAACAAAAACCACGTCTCTATTAAAGCAAGCGGGTTATCTGATCCAACTCCCTCATCTTACCTGCTTGTATCTCTTGTAGCAGCGTTGAATCACTGCTGCAATCTCTTTGTGTTGTTCCTGAATGGGACCCTGAAAAAAAATGTTACAAATAATTTAACCTCACATTGCACTTGTAACACAATTACCCATCGCCTAATTATCAACTCCACGAGAGAGCATTCCCGAGCATTAGTGTTACTGTATGAGCAGAAGGGGAAGTCATACTTGCCATGTGTTTTCTGAGCGAGTGCAGAGCATGCCTGATGGTTTCGAACAGCTCGTGCTGCTCTGCCTCGGTCATGGCTAGGCAGGAGGAGTTTGCTTTCAACTTTTCCTCTTTCATAGCTGCACAGAGGAAGGAGCTCCAGTCGAAGGGAGATGAGGGCGCTTGTTTTGCATGAGGAGTCTGCTGCTCCTCCAGCCCTGAGAGTGAATTTGGTTTGGGGCTTGTAGCCTGGGGCTTAGATTTCAAAAACCTGCACAGAAAACAAAACCAAATATGAAATATGAAACTGAATGCTTCATTTAATTTTATTAAATCTATATGGCAATGTCTTGTTACATTTTTTTATTTTAATAATTATAATAATATTTTATAGTAACAGAGATCTGGACTAACCTTTCCACCTCATCTAGGTAACCAGACAGTGTTTTTACATCAGTGCTGATCCCAACCCTTGCAGAGTCTGTTTCAGTGCCTGTTGACTGCGTAAGCCTTCCAGTTGAAGCATCCATAACGCGATCAGCAAGCATCGTGATGTCCACCTGAATTGTGTGAAGAGCCAGCATTGTTTATTTCAGAGTCTAAGGTTGTCAAGTTTTAAAAGAAATAAAGCTTTTTACAATTTATTCTGGACACAATCATCACTCCTTAGGAATTTTACAAATGTATTTATAATTTGAAGTCACCCTTCACACTGAGCAACATTAAAACTGCTCACTATACCTGCAGATCATCCGTATTATCCTGATAGGTCAGCAGCTCAGTTTCCTCTCCTCTTTCTGAAAACACTCTCTGCCGCAGATGAATGGCCAATCTTTCTTTTCCTTGAATTCTCCTAACTAGACTGTTTTGGCCAAGAGACCGTCTCAGGCTCCACATGTTGCCCCCCTCAGACCCCCTTATCCTGGCCTGCAGGTGAGAGAACGGGGCACTTCGGAACCGAGGCTGGTCAGGGGTGGTGCTGGGAAGAGTTGTTTTCTGATAGCTGGGCTCGTTTTTTGGGGACTTGGGTAGGATGGATCGGAGAGGACTGGGCCTCAGTGAAGGGCCGAGAAGCGAGCTAACATTGTTTGTGCCAGGGGTTGAGTTAGCGAGCTGTTGTTGGCCCGCAGGGTTAGATTTGAGTCGTTTGGCTGGAGGCGGACCACCTTGTTCCATGTTTGCTCCTGGTTGGGGTGTTTGACCAGTTTGACTCCAGCTCTGGTTCAGGTTTAATGGTTGGCTCTCTGTTCTGTTTCTTCTTGCATCTGCAGGGTAAATCACTATATCATAATTATGTAAGATAGGTTCTGTTGTACTTTGCAAAAACAATAACATAGAAATGTTGTCCTTCTTTTATACTTGAAGTCAGTCTCTACGGTAAACAATATTTATATCTGAAGCAGGCTATTGAGCTTAGGGAGAGACTAATTTAAAAAAAAGTCCGTCAGCCAGTGCAGTGTATAAAGCTTTATATACCTATCTGAAACAAACAAACAACTGAATTTAAAGGGTTTATGTAATAAAGATTTCTTTTCATTGATAAATTTCAAGGTATGTATGGTAACTGGCTGAATTAATACTCTTTATTATTGAGATTAGTTACACAAGATAGTAAACATTACTTAATGAGCACCACAATCAAAATCCACATCACACTTCTAGTTAGTTTCCGTATTTAATTAGAAACCTCAACAATGAAATAACATTTTTAAAGAAATTATTTATTTTATGGTTTAAGCCAGAGTTTTTCAAACTTTTTTGAGCCAAGGTACATTGTTTTCATTGAAAACCTGACGATCACACACTAGTGTGCCGTGGGACACTGGTTGAAAAACACTGGTTTAAGCCACAAACACAACAAAAACGAACCTTGTGTCGGGTTAGTGCTGGAGCTGTTGCTGATGCCACTGTTCTTTGACCCTCCTTTCCACTTCTCCGCCCAACTGTCCGCAGACTGACGCATAGTTTGAGGACTCTGCTGCAGCTGCTCCAACAGCTCAGCCAATTGAGTGTGGCCACGGGATCTGGCAATGTTTAGCGGCAGGCGACCCAGAGAGTCAGGAATTGCAAGAGCTCTCTGGTCCCACTGGTAAAGAACCAGTGATGCCTCAGTATGTCCCAAAGCGCATGCCCACATCTACAGGGGATAAAATATGGGAAACTTCATTCACACGGGAAAAGAAGTTGGAAAAGGTGAGAAAGTGAAGACACTTATTACTCACGAGTGGCGTGCAGGAAAAGTGGTCAACGTTAAGAGGATCCACTTCCAGCTCAAGGTTAATGCTGTCGGCATGCTTGGCACTGTGGAGCGAGGCAACAAATGAGGATCTAACGCATCTTCACGTCAGAGTTTCGCATTTAAGTGTTACTCACCGCCAGCGAATGAGTGTCTCGATGAGCCCCGCGTATCCCTGAGCTGCGGCCAGATGCAGTAGTGTCATTCCTCGGGAGTTCTTACAGTGGACGAGCTGGTTCGAAGAAGTCCAACACGGCTGAGACATCATCTTCTCACATACCACCACCACACGGCCCTCAAATGTGCTCTGATCAGGGGAGCTCTGAGAGTTGGAACCAAGAAAAGCAAATAGAATAAAATAGAGGGAAGTCTGTTTTTCAAATGTTAAGTTACATCTAGAGATGCGCCGATCAGCCTTTCACTGGCTATGACTAACTGTTGGCTTTCTTTAAGATATGAATACATTATGAAAATCCATGCAAAATATAGAGGATCGTTGCTATGAAAAAAAAAGAAAAGGGGAATCATTTTTTTAAGGGGCCCTAAACCTCTTCTAAACTGATTAGAGCCAATTCAAGCAAGAATAGTTCATTTTAATCTTGACTACATGCATCTCCAGTTATCTCTGACATTTTGCATAACATTTACAGGATAAAAAAACTACACCAACGCTCTTTAGAAAAAAAAATCACGACTAAAAGTATTAAAAGATAAAATGATTCAGAACTTATCAGAAAGGTTTCATTTTATCAAATGTCTGTTAAATACTTTCCTAACACTTTAGGAAATAATAATTTAGTCTGTGTCGCAAAGACTGAAAAGTACCCTGACATTCTGGAGGGAGAAACCTTCATCTTTGCAAAACAGTTTTACAAATTAGCCTTTATTGATTTTCTTATCTTTGATGTGATTACCCTTTTTCGTGTTAAGCACATTTGTTTAGAAAACCTTTCTTCACAACAGAATACATGTCTTACTTGAGACCGCTGATCACTGGCTCCTCCCCCCTCCAGTCCTCCACCCTTGGTTGCCATGGCTTCTGAGGCAGGGTTAGGATTGGTTATTTCAGCCATCCTTTGCTCCATTTGCTCCAAACGTTCCAAGATGGACATCCTGAATTGGGTGTCTGTGGAAATGCAGACAACAGGTTTCAATTGGTTTTCTTTTAGGTAAGTCAGCATTATGTTTTAGCAAGTAATTTTAAAGTACCTTACATTATCCCGCAGGCTGCTCCCTCGCTTAGTTTTCAGTTTTGCTTGCTACTATTCTTTTCTCCTCAAAGCAGAGAATCAACAGAAATCTTCCTAACTTTCCTACATCTACATAAGAGCAGTTTACCCCTAATACAGGCCTGTAAACTTCAGAGCAAAGCACTCCTTTGTGGTAGCACTATTCTTATGTTATAAACACATCATCAAACAATGTTAGCTGTATGAAACACATTTAGACAAGATAACACCCAGCCAACTGTTTTCAATAAAGGAGAACAAATCAAAGCTTCAGTGACAGTTTACATGCAAAAAAAGTTGAGAGAAGGATAGTGGGTATAACTGTTTCAGCACCTCCAGTAGTTTATTATCATACAGGTTTTATAATGTTAGTTATTGTGAAAAATAGGATGATATAGTAGTTATTGCACAGTTGTCATGGCACTTTAGCATCACACAACATGTTAATATAGCTGTTATTTAAAGGGCTTTAACAGAATAGTGGAAAACAAACAGCATCACGGTTTCCAAGGAACATAACACACAGGTCAAGGAGTTATGTTATAAAAAAATAGCTTGTTTTAAACACATCACTGAGCATTTTTCTATTTTAGCAGTGAAGCTTCTAAGAATGATTAGGTATTATACGTATATGCAGTCAAACAGTCGAGCAAGCCTCCTGGTTTCTCTATTGTTGTTATACTGTGGTTGGAGGGATCAGTGGAACTGTCCCCTCCCCCTGATGCTGAAAACGTCAACCAGCAAAAGACTGCAAATTTACCAATAAATAGGGTTGAAAATAAAACACAAATAAAGTATATATACGTGGCAAACAAGCAGATTACAAAACGCAGCAGCAGTGAACAATACACACCTGGACGCCAGTAGAAGTGAAAAAAACAACAACAACAAATACCATCAGTCTTTGTGTCTGCTAATGCTGGTTTGGTTTTTGTTTCCGTTTAAGTTAAGCCTGCATCAGTCTGAGTCTCCCAGACGAAAAATGTATAAATAAATAGAAACGAGAAGGAAGAAAGGAAAAAAACGAGGGGAGTGAGGGAGAGAAAGAGCTGCGCTTCAAATCCGCCCGCCACTCGGAGCTGCAGGAGGCAGGCTCGTCATCGCCACAGCAGACTGCTGAGGTTGAGCGTTAACATGCTGGCTGCTCTGTGTTCAGACACGTGTTCAGTGGCAGAAAGCATTTTTTTATATCCCTACTACAGTCTCTGCTCTCACAAATGAGACCCAAAAAAAAGGGAAGCAGGTAGTGGGTTCAGATTATTCATCAGCTGTCATGTACTTATTAGAAGTGCTTTTACTGTCTGCGTGCAGTTATGTGCCTGTCCTTTATTGCAGCCAACAGGCAGCATGCTGTGACTGAACAGCCGCATTGCGCAACGCAAAGACGGGGGCGAGAGCGTAGTCAGGGCATGCATCGCAGCTTAGACCCATGTGTTTTTAGTATGCAACTGCATCGAGATATATTAATATATATATATATATATATATATATATATATATATATATATATATATATATATATATATATATATATATATATATATATATATATATATATAGAGAGAGAGAGAGAGAGAGAGAGAGAGAGAGAGAGAGAGAGAGAGAGAGAGAGAGAGAGAGAGAGAGAGAGATAGATCTTTGCTGCTCCTGACCCAGGAGCAGCAAAGGCATCACCAAAGAGTGTCATTGTCCTAGAATGTCCATTCAGAACAGCTTACATAACCCGCGTTGAATGTGAAAATGTGTCACCCTGGTTTGTGCTCACACTTACTAACAATATGCATCAAACCACCATATCTGGTCACTTACCTTGTTAAATCAGTCCCAAATGAGTTTGTCAATTTACAATTAATATGCATGCAGGCAGAGGTTATGGCCAATCCAGACTTATTACTCCCCAAAATATTTTAAGTGAATGAAATATAGAAAATCCACCAATAGCAATTTGCTTTAGAGGTCACCTCACTAGGTGGCTGAATCCAGCTGTGTGTGGTTTAATCTCAACATAAATCCAGTTGTTCTGTGAAAACAACAGTTTTTTTTTTTAGATTAGAAAACACCTCACATGGCATCTCTTGCTCCAAGCAAGAGAAAGGTCAGACAAATAGTGAAAAGCATTAAAGTGGAAATTTGTTAAAAACAATTCCTGAAGCTTCTCTAGAAACACTAAATCCATCATCCATTAGTGGAAAGGGTATAGCAAGGGGAGCAATAACGAAAGAAACAACCAAAACGCATATTCTAACTCTGAAGGAGTTTCAAAGATCCACAGTGCAGGTGGGAGGATCTGATTACAGGAAAACTATTAGATGCCCATACTACAAATGGAGCTTTAATTATTGGAATAGTGACAAGAACAAAGCAATTGTTGAAAGAAAGTCACGAGTAATCGTATGTGTAGTTTGCCAAAAACAGTTAAGGGGAAGGAGGAATTATATGGAAAAACTTGGTCTAGTCAGATTAGATAAAAAATTCAGCTTTGTGGCCAACATCAAAAACAACCGGCTAGGCAGAGAACACCAGTCCCTACGCTGAAACGTGGCGGTACGTCTGTAGAGAAGTTCCCTCTAAGCTGAGGGAGGGAAGCTGATCAGGGTTGATGGAAAATTCAATGTTGCTGAAATGGTTATCCTCAAAATGCACATCACTTTAAGTCTTTCTTATGTTCGTATTAAACACCAGGTCTATCTGTTATCTTCCATTTTAAAATTTAAAATTAGGTTCAAAAGTGAGCTGTGACAAAATTACAATGAAATTCGTTTTTGGTTACAATGTAACAAAAATATAGTAAAGTAGTAAAGTAAAGAATCTTTTTTTTTGTTGTAAAAAGCCGCCTCTACTAAATCATCCTCGGGAAAACAAAACTTTTCATGTTTATATACATCACGTTCCTTTCTAAAGTCAGACCTCTAGTTATGTAATGGGGTTTGCATTAAAGGAATGCCACATGTACAAACAGCAAAGTAATAGTTTATAAGATGAGTGCTAACTCTAATTTTACAGTTCCAGTTTGTCAAAAAGACAAAAACTCACTGAATAATATAGAATTATTGTTTATTTCAGGTGCATTTGTGCTTAGTGCACCAAAACGATCAGCCCTGACCCCAATTAAAACAGGTGTAAAGCTTTCTGGATCTATCTACAAATCTGTCTTTTGTGTTACAATCAACTGAATCACTGCTGCTCTTTCTGTTTACTGGATACTTCATATTTAGGTGTATTGTGTATATATGGTATATATAAAACAGGTTTAAAGCAGTTAGAAGCATTTACATTTGTTTACCAACTGATGTGTGGGCTTTGAGAAAAAGCCCTTAGCTTCTATCTTCTCTCAGGCAACCCTCCATCCAGTTTCCCAAAATGAACTTTGACCTCATTACAGTAGGTTTAGATTTATAAAGAGAATGTATAAGTGATTGCATTAGACAATTTTATTTGTCTAATACAATCTCAGCATCTCAGCATGCTACTCCAGCTGCAATATGCTAGATAAGAGGGTCCTGCAGTTAATAGTAAGGGGAATTTAAAGGCTTCCTACCCTCTGTCAAAAGTCTGTTTTCAAGCTGCTGCAGCAACAAGCCTCTTAGAGACTCCTCATACCCTTTGCCTGAACTGCTGCCAGCAGGCAAACTGCAACATCAGAAGTAGAGACACCAGACTGCTGCTCAGCTTTTTTCCTCAAGCTGTTAAAAGACTGAAATGTCATTCTTTTCATATTACAGCAACTAATTTACGTTCAAACTGTGTTATCTTAAATTTATCTTTTATCTATTTAATGTTTTTATTTTGTTTTAATCTGTTAAAAAATTGTGTTTGAAACATATAGACCAAATAGTATTTAGCTCTTTAATACACAAGTAATTTCTCTCACCATCCAGGGACAGCCAGTCGTGCTGAGAAGATGGCAGTGCTGGTAGGTCACGTGCCTTATATTCAAACACCACAGAAGAAGAGATGACCTCCCCGCCCATGGCAACCTGCAGCATCACCAGTCCTGTATCATGAGCTGGAAAAAGACAGATAGTATTTACCACAGAATAATCTCCACACTATCTCCATGCAATATAGTAATTTAAACCTAATGTTGCCTCAGAGCTCATACAAACCACACAGCAAGGTTGAGAAAATGATTCACTATATTTCTGTCATATCTCCCCTAAACCTTCTCTAAACAGAGCTATATCTTATTCATCCAGCAAACACAAAGTCAAATCCCGCTTGTACTCTCCTTTTCATGTCATACGTCTAACTTAATACTTTTAGTCCTTTTGTCTCTGAAAAACACTTGAAAAACTAATAAATATGTGGACGTTTATATCATTGATACATTTTCTTGTAAAGTTAAATTATACTGGAGTAAAGTGTGCTACCTGGGCAGTAGCAGCGCAGCACCCCAGGCTGGATGAGGGCAGCTGGGACACTGATGTGGTCGAAGAGACAGCTGTATTCACTGCTAGACTCCAACCATGGACCAGTGATCAACACCTTCACTCCCCCCTGGGAAGCAAAAAAAATTAATCAATCTCTCAACCATTTACTAGCAGGATTGTTAATACAAAAACAGTGAGTGTTGGCAGTGACACAGTTATTGGATTTTGAAACTCTCCTACTCCAAATTTGAATATTCGGGTTCATTACATTACTGTCCTCAGTCCACGAATATAATAATAATTTTGATGAACTCATGTCTAAGTTATTTATATTATTTTGAAGGTAATTAATATTTTGTTGCTTTATTTTTTTTAAGGGTCAGTCTTTGATGTATTTAAGTGCTAGACTGTGACAAAACCTCACAGAAAATTAGTAAAAACCTGATCAACGAATCTCTTGAAGCAATTTCTTGAACCAAGAACTAAGCTTGTGTTAAAATTTGACCTTCAACAAAAAAATATTTTCTTAGTGTGTCTTTGTCTTGTCATCAAATTACAAGCTAATATTGTTTTAGTGTAATCAATAATGTAAACTATAAAACCGTGCTGCCACCAGTGTACAGCTTGCTCAGCAATGACAGCAAGAGTGTGTTAAAACAAATTAAGAGACATTGAGATGACGACTTTTGGATAATGTGCTTCTGACAAAAATGGCAGCAAATAAGCCATTTCTATCTACAAGTAAGAGGAACATCAAGAAGAGAGCGGAAGTTGGAGGGAAAACAGCTTTGATTGACAATTTTCAGTAACGAATCTTTGTTACACGGGACATATGGAAATAATTTCTTCCATCTGTCGTTTAACATGCGAGCACTGAAGCAACGTGCATAAAGTTAAACCTAACATATTAACAGACACAAATATGTTAAGTCCAAGGCAACAGATTTACTGTGCATCGCTATAAGAGCTACTTTTCTAAGATACTTCATGATACTTATTCTGCCATTCATTTTATAAATGACACAATTATTGGCATTTTCTCTTTTGTTAAGTTACAAACACAAATTTAATTATCCTTGCGTTTATCTGATGGATTAGCTGCAGGATTCTAAAGGGTATGTCTTTAACAGCTTGAATGTCCATAAAACCAGTTAATTTTGTTTGCTCATCTTGCCAAAGTAACTCCAACTTATTAGCATTAGTTAGTTATCATTTAGCTCAGAACATTAACTCACCTAGCTTTAACTGAACTGTAACACATGATAATACTTTGATTGAAATCATTCCATTGTAGCTCTGGTTTTGGCCCATTGCTCTGCAAAAATGGGAAATTTCCACACATGTATTTAACTCCATCTACCTTTTAATGCTCTCTGACCCGTTTTCTCTGCTGACTAAATGCCACTACCATGTTTCACAAGAAAGCGTCAAATGTTCTTTTTCTATAGTGTTTTGGAAGTAGGCCAAAAGATTTCGTTTTGGTCTCACCTAAAAGGACAGCTTTTTCGAAGTGTTTACCATGTCTCCTTAAAAAAAAATTTAAACAGTGGCTTTCTTGTTGTTACTCGTCTACAAAGCTAGATGTGTGAGGTTTTTTAAGTATCTTCAAAGTTACCATGAGAATATTGAGTGTTTATGTTCAGTTTCTACCTCTCAGTGTCAAGTGGACACCAGTACCATAACCATAGCTTTTAAAATTATGTTTTCCAAAGGATGTTGTTTTTAAAAAGAATACTGTTTGATCAGTAATGTTTTCTAAAAAACCTTTTCTGGGTTCATTCAACCCCCAGGTTGAATGAACCCAGGGTCCACACAAATTGTTTAAAGAGCCACAACTGGGTTCCAAGTCCTAATAAAATGCGTATAATTTTGCGTTTGGGACAAAATAGAAAGAAGTTCAAAGGATGTTAACATTTTTCCATATTTTTGTACCTTTTACTATGCAAATAAAACAAAATCCCTGATTCTTCTTACTTTTTAATTAATAGGCTTCATTTAAGAAAAGCTGGTAACTAGCTCTGCTATGAGACTGCTTTTTAAAACATGGTAGTGCACAGATGAAAAGTTTCCTCAACTTACATCATAATTCAATGTCAGAACTGCTGTCTGAGTTATTAGAAGTGGTAGACGCTTAAATTAATGAGACCACCCAGGGGAATCTCGGAAAAATTTAAATTTCATTAAAACCCAATCAGCTGGGTCTGAAATATTCGGCCTGCTTAATGACCACATACTGTAGCCAAGCTGTCGGGTACAAACTGGGCTAAGCAAGATTGCAACAGTTAACGTCAGTACAAGCTACCATCAATCATGTGGAGCATGGACTAATTTTCATGTGGGGAGCAGTGATGAGTAAATAATGATTACATGTTGGGTTTACTAACCTCTGGATAAGACCACTCTGGGGAGTAGTCCGTCACGCCGAACAGCCTGCCAGTCTCCTGGAGCATTCCCAGCGCCCCCTGCTCCACCTCAGATCCCTGCAGATGAATAGCTGCTGTGCTGTGTTCCTCCCCTGCCGCAACCTCCTGGGGCATCAGAACCCCGGACACTGCTGCCGCCACCCCACCCCCAGACCCTTCTACTGAGATGAAATCATTGATAAGATCTGAGAACTGGCTGCCAAATGAAGCTTCAAATCCTTCCAGACTGATACCTGCCCCGGCCCCAACTGTTGCCGTTACCCCTGCACCTTGCTGAGGGATTGGAGAACTATAAAGAGCCCCCTCAATGTTTGAACCAACACCAATTGACTGAGGACTGGCCAATACTGAACTGCTGGCACCTGAAATGCTCACGCCATTACATAAGATTTCATTTTCCGCTCCCCCTCCTCCTCTGCTCCCTCCACCCTCGCCTCCCCCTCCAGTGTCATCTGTGGGCTGGAGATAATGTTTGCTGTCAATACTCGCATAGGCCTCGTGAGGATCCCCAGCTTTTAGGAGTAAATCGTCTCCATTTTCTGTTGGTTTCTCTAACGCTGAAACCTCCTGATGGCTCCTGCTGCCTGGTTGGTCCACATCCTGTGTTGTCATGGGATATGACCCCACTGCTGCTGCCTGGCCGTTTCTCGCACACAGGGCCTGCTGGTCTGTACTGGCTTGGTGGAGGTGTGTGTGCGTTTCCCCATTAGTGACGGGAGAGTCAGTGACCACTGGTGTTAGGCCTATGTAGGCCCGGGATTCGCTGACTTCCTGGGTGGCCTTGGTGCCGTTGACCTGTAGCTGAGAGGACTGGGTTGCCTGGGGGGAGGCCTGGAGGAATAGGCCTGGGGAAGGATGGTGTGAAGGCTGATTCAGACTTGGGACACATGCGGATGACATTACAGCACTGAAATCCATCTGTTCCAGGGTGGTGCTGGGGCTAAGGCCAGTTCCTTCTCCCACGTAGGTGCTCTGGGTCGCAAGTGGATGCTCTAATGGCGTAGCTTCCGTCTTGATGTTGTCGACGAGTGCCGGGTTGTAAACAAAGCCATTTGTGGAACAGTGGAGTCCCCCATCGTCACTATTGCAGCCCTCATTCTTCCCTCCACCTCCTCCATATGTTTGGCCCTGCTTGGGATTGTTGAGGAAGCAGTCGGGGTCAAAGGTGATGGTGGTCTCAGGAAGGCTGACTCCAACGCCAGAGTCTAAAGAACTGGACAGAACCAACTCTCCTCCCTCCCCTAACCCTACCCCTCCACTGAACGATGCAAACCTCTGGTTGTCAGGGGCAACAGCCAATAAGATGCCAGTGGTGGTATTCTCATGGGTTGAAGCCAACAGGTGGGTGTGGCCAGCTGAGTACACCGAATCACCAGTTAGAGTGGTGACCTCAGACATAAACACAGCAGTGCTCTGTGAAAGGCTGGTGCCGATAGCAAGAGCTGGGCTGTCAGCCATGTCGCTTGCAATTGACAGTGGGGAGCTTTGGGTGGTGTCGGGCACCTCCACCTGATTGGTTGAGGTGGAAGAAGACACCTCCATGCTGCTCTGAGGGAGTAGGGATGGTTTGGTTATCCTGCCATTCCTCCTTTCTGTTCCACTTGCCCTACTCCTCCCCCCACCAGGATTGGGTTCAGTCTGGCCCTCTGATACATCACTGTTCTGGACCTCTGTGCCATCTGCTTCCTCAGCTCTCTGGCCTGCTGCTACATTGTTTCCTACTGCTGTCCCTCCTCCTGCTACTGACTCCTGTTTGGATGAGATGATACGCTGCTTTACACTGGAACATTTCTGATGCAAGCTGCTTCCAGCACCTAACAGAAAAGACAGAAAAGATAATTGGATTAATCAAAATGCCCAATATCATATTTCAAGCTTTTTTTTTTTTTTTTTTACCATAGCAGACTTTAGATTTTAAAACAATATACCAAGCAGAAAGAAGAAGCAGAAGGAAGATTTTTTGGAATCAAACAGGGCAATCCCCCCCCCAAAAAACATTACCCGTTTAAAAAGAATTGATTCTGAGGCAGAGTTTCACCTTCCAGCAATACAAAACCAGACTTCAATATGAGGGTGAATCTGACAGTTTATAACCTCTTAGTCCTATTCGAACGATCTCCAGTCATTTTGCAAAGAGGAATTGGTAAAAAGTCTAAATCTCTAAATGCGTCGTTCTTGTCTATTTTGCATATGACAAAATAACTGAAGTTGTCATGGGAGTTAAATGTAGTTTTACAGAGTATCAAACAGAGGATTCGTAGATTTTTGCCTATTAAAAATATAAACAGTAAATTAACTGGTATAATTATATATTAGGGTCACAATTATAATCTACAAGATAAAATAAAAGACAAATAAGATTGTTAAAAAAATAAAAGGATAAATATTGTTACATATTACACGTATATTATCATTCTTATTACAGAGGATTTAACAGCAACCCCTACTGTTGAAAACCTATACTACATCAATTACAAAACTGCTCTGATACAACCGGGACAAACATTTTTAGATTAAAATACTTTTCTCCCTAGGGATGTTAACCACCTAATAAGCACACTAAAAGCGTTTGTTTACACTTAATATTATTTAGGAATTTAAATTTCTGACAACCCCCTACCCCAAACAACCAGCCAACAGGACAGAGACTGGATTAGGAACATAAAGCAGAAAGCTGTGAACAATTATTACATCCAAATGTGAAAAATAAAGCAATACTTTTGTCAAGAAGCAGTTTTGAAGAAGAGCACAGTTTTGGGAACACATCTTGACTGCATTTTCAGACCTCATTAACAAACAAGATATAATCATGCAATTGTGTTTGTTGGTATGGGTATTTCAGTGTGAGTACTGCAATTATCTAATTTGTCACACCGTTTTATTAAATTTAAACGCTGGATATTTCAGGCATGTATGCGATTTTTACATTTTATGGTTGGAGCCTCTGTTGGCCTCTAGGTGGTGGCATGATTCCTATTGCTGCAGCCACCAGCAATTAACTAAACCAATTACAAATGTAGCTAAACTACGTGAGCGTAGGAAATGATTCTTTATTAATCACGCATTAGTGTAGCATTAGTGTAGCAGATGCAAATAATTGCATCTGCTACATTAATCGCAGCTGGATTTTTTTTTAAACTTGCTTTTGCAATAAATATCCTGTTCCCCATATTGTCAGCTCAATTCTAAAGTTCTCTCAATATTCCATTAAATTGACTAAAGTATTAGAAACTCAAAGAAGCAACCTTTGCAGGTAGGGTTGTAAAATATTTAAAAATATTAATAATAAAATAATCAAATGATCAGCAAAATAGCTGCCATTAATTTCGTGACAATCAGCAAATTGAATAATCACATTAACTAATATATGTACTAATATAAGCAGCTGGAGAATAAATTTATAGAAAAAAAAACTGTGTAGTATCAGTTATGTGTAAAACATCTATATCAATATGTAATTATAATTAAGGCAACCAGATGTTTTCGAGCTAACCTGTTGTAAAACCCTAAAAATACTTCATACTGCTCTGTAAAACTGAGGGTTTCTTTACATATTGTTTGATGTATCTCTATTAAATGAAAGTTTAAGTAGATGTAGATTAGGACACAATTTATTCAATGATTCAATAAATAAAGCATATGTATTTTTAAAAGATTTGATCAATATCAGCTACAATTCAGAAATATAAATACAATACAATACACCACATTATGACATATGTAAACAAAGAAAACAGATAACTTAAATTTAAGCAGATTATTCAGCAAAATGTTGTGTAGTGTTGGTTTGTGTAAGAACTCAATTCAAAACAAAGGGCTTTATCCTTGATATCCATAGTTGCAAAAAGACAAACATTTTCAACAATTAGGTTCACAATATATCCATGAAAGTACCTTTTTTATTAAGATGGTTGAAATGTTGTATGCTTTAACCAAAGGCATCTGCTTTAACAAGTCATTAACCTCCAGTTGTTGAATTGCCATATTAAATGTTTTATTATTCACATTGTAAATATTTACCAGCTAATACTTGGTTGTGTCCCACCTGCTACATTTACAAACATTTTACATGGATGGTTATCACAAATCACTTTTGAATGAAGGTTAAATTATGCATAATTAACGATCTCCCGCACCGTGTCCTTTAAAAAAATGTGGCAATCTGCACCGCTCACATTGTTTCCTACTGTTGTTATGTACTGCATTTAAATTACACATATTAGAATCCTAATTAGTGTTTTTAATTGCTTTTAACTTTACTTGTTTTACTTTCTATAGTTTTTGTCATACTGTTTTAAGATTTGAGCAAACTGTTGTTTGCTGTGTTTGCAGTTATTTGTGCTATATGCTACTATGAGACAAACATTTCCTACTTGGAATAATCTAGTATCTAATATAACCTAATCCAATCAAATCTACCTGATCTATTACATACAGCTCTGTTAAACTGAATCCATAAAGTTCAGTGTGAGGTGAGTCAACCAATTACAGCTTACAGGATTTATTTTTTAACATATTTTAAGAAAGCACATGTAAAGTCATACCATGTTGGCAGTTTGAAACCTAGCTTTTACTCTCTGCACTAATTCTTTCAATTGCGCTTTATCAGGTTGAGGTCAGGAATCCAGCAAACATCTTTAACACTAAACTTATCCAACCATTTCTTTATGAAGCATGCGTGAACTGGCACAATGGCCATTCTCAAAATGTTCTCAAAATGTTCCAACAAAATAGGACAATGAACATTTTTAAAATTCTCTGTTATAAGGGATCTTGGCCAACTGGGTTTGGATTTTCCTAAAATAGGTTGTCGGTTTCAAAAACACTCGCGGGATTGTTTACAGATATTTTTTTCCATCTAAACAGAAACAAACAGATTGGCCCAAGATGATATTTCCAGATCTACATGTGGAGTATAAGACACACACAGAAAGCCTCTACACAAGGTTAGCAGTAAACAGAAGAGGAAAACAAGAATGGCAAACAACAATGTATTTTGGGTTATTTTGTATCAAATTTTGCAGCTGTTGCTTTGGGAAGACCAACCCCTGACAAACTACCCCAATCCATAATAACCTCTGCCCCAAATGTTATACTCTTTATATTATTAAGATATATTATATTATATATTATTATTATTACTGTTTAGTCAGGTAAATACCATTTTCCTGGCAACAGCTTGATTGTCAGACAGAGATGGACGATTTGTCACTCCAGAGAACAACTCTCTACCAGTCTGGTGATAGTATTTATATCACTGCATCCAATGCTTAAATTGCACTTGGGGATGCAAGGTTTGGTTGCAGTTGCTCATCCATGGAAATCAACTCTTCAAAGTTCTCAATGAGCTATTCTTTCATTGATTTTAAATGTCCGTTGAGGTTTCACGGTCTGTAGTTGTTATCTCTGCAGAAAGTTTCCAAGCTCTTTGCACTATGAACATTGGAAGCCACTAAATGAAATGTTATTTTATCTGCAGTACATCTAATTTAACAAAAATAGGTTCTGCAATCTTCCATCCATCCAATCTTGGTAATACCTGGAATTGACTGGTTGCCTGAGAGCGACCCACTGAATGCAGGCCAGATTTTACACCTGTGAATTTTAAAATAGTTGGTACACTTGAATTTAGTGTATGTAGATACAGTGACTTATCTTGTTATGTAAGAAATTTGATCTTTTTTCAAAATTATCACTTAAAGGAAGATTGTTTCATTACTTGTTTTACTCTTAATTTTTAGATTTTTGAAGATAGGTTACTGTACATTTTTACTACTTGCTGTATCACATCAATGTACTAGCTTCAAAATCTGTCCCTAAGTACTATTGTATTGTTAATAAACTCATACAGTATAAGACTCTCCTGCACCTGTATTACTATGAATAACAACTGTGAGACTAACAGGTTTTAGCCAGAACAAGTGAATTTTCCTCCACCCAAAGGACTACTGTCACTATATTTCCTTTCTGTAGTGTGTAAACAAATTCCGCAAACGTGAAGCCACTTTAAATGTCCCCTAATAAAAAACTTGAAATACGAATGGAAGTACACTTTCCAACAGGGCTGACTGTTTAGCCAGAACTACAGATTGGTTGAAAACTGATGTTCATAGACTTATTCTCCATGCAGTCTGTTTAAGTCTCAGTCATTTAGCGAAGACGAATGGGGAAAACCTTTGTTCTGCAAATGTGCCAAGCTGGGGCCTTATGAAAAATAGTGACTCAGTGTTCCTTAATACTATAACACATAAGTTGTTTTAAACTTTCATGTATGAGGAAAAAAAATCATCAATTTTACGCTACTTTACAATTAGGCCCTACTTTGTGTTAATTTATCATAGGAAAAAATTATATTTTGCAGTCAGTTTGACATAAAAAAAAAACTATGAGGTCCTCAAAGGGAATGAGGGAATAATTGGTAATGTACAAAAATACAAATTTTACCGGGATAAGCATTAATTTTAAATTAAATCTAAGTTGATGATATTAGTTTTGGACATTTAAAACAGCGGCACAATCTGCAAAGAAGAATCGTAACTGAAAGATCAGTGGGGGCAGGTCTCAATTTGACCCTACAAGTTGGCTTCAAGGTGACTGGCTTTTCTGGATGAAAGACATATGTGACAGGATGAAACATGAGCTGGTTAAGGAAACTCACACATGGGTTTTAGCTGTCCAATGAGCTCCTCTTTGCTCCACTTGGCCCACTCTTTCCTGTCGGTGTTGATCGAGCATAGGACCGGGCCGCATGGCTTCCCACTGTCATCCACTGCTGGCACGTTCAGGTAGTGCACCAGCACGATGTCTGGATTCTGGAGAACACAAACATTGACATGCACAAGCAATGTTATATTTAAAACGAAATCCATTCATGATTTCAATGATAGGCTTTCTGAAGCACACCGAGGGCTTGAATAAAAGAAGCTATTCATAAAAGGGAAAGAAGAGCAGGAGAAAAGGTAAACTGGGGGGGAAAGTGGAAGAAAAAGTAGAGGACGGGGAGGAGGTCAGACGTAGCATGTCAGATAAGATTCTCTCACCTGCCCATAAAAGATTTAACAGCTTGAGCCCACTCATCACTCTCTCTCTAATGCTGCAGTGTCCACACATGTATTTGTGTGTGTGTGTCTGTGTGTGTGTGTATGTGTGTGTGTGTGTTTGTGAGTGCGATACAGGATATATGTGGAAGGACTAAACAAGAGAAACGGAGGGAGAGCAGTTCTCACTATACTGCAGGTCACTAAAAGACCTATGGAATTTCTATCCTATGAATGATTCAATAGTTTGTTCGTGTGTCTATGCATGTGTGTGTGTGTGTGTGTGTGTGTTCGTGTGTGTGAATGAGAAAAAGAGAAAGCATGGGAGAGAGATACTTTTTTTTCATGATGAAAGATTCAGTAGACAGACTCAGGTTAGGGGGTGGACCCGCTGAGGTGGAACACTTTTCTCTCCAAAAGAAGGGTAGCACACTGGGCTGCTACAGCACTGCGCTCTGCGGTGCAACACCGTCCATGGACTGATTTATAATCATGTTCACTGATGTATTTTGATATCTGTGCAAAGAGCAGAAAATGGCACATTATAGATAAAGCAAGTCAAATTTCCCTTCCCGTTTTCAAGATGGCAAGATTCCAACTGGTAGGGCATGCTAAAAAAAAACCATAGTGGGTTGGGGTGGATAATATTTCAATTTACAGAGATAGGTGATATTTTCTTGTAGATTTTATGTTGAAAAATTGAGCAATAAACATGATGACAACTAAATAAATGTGTGTGCATGTCCATATTTCGAATATCTATCTATATTAAACATTTTATTTGAAATGAACTGTTATACATGACGACTGCAGTAGTTGAAATCTACAGACGTGTCAGAAGTCATCATGTAACACATCGTGTCAAAATGAGGTCCGGATGGCTGTTTCTTGCATGAGCAAAGTCAAAGTCCTGTGTCTCTGTGTGTTTTTGTGTGTGCATGTGTGAGAGAGAGAGCCGATATGCACATAACAGCTGCTCACTGTTGCCGCTCACCCGTGCAGCAGAGTGAGTCTATCATCTTTATGAAAAGCAACATGTTTTTATGCACAATAAACACCTGTGTGCTGTGTGTTAGTGTGTATTTGAGATAGGACGCAGGTTGTGTGTGTGTGTGTGTGTGTGTGTATATAGTTTGTAGCTTCAGGACATTTTCTTAGAAAGGACCGCACAGAGAGCAGCGCCTGAGTCCTTGATGAGAGCATTGAGAGACAGGGTTGGATAACACACTGTTCTCTGGAAGCTACAGTCAGCTCGTGTAAAAGTTATCTTTACCACCCCGCAACCAGTGTAACATTTTCTCGAGACCTATATGAGCATTGTATTCCATAATGGTCTATATTCATAGGTGGGACACCAGCAAAGCCAAAGAACATAATTTTTTACTATCAGCCCAGTCCTGGAGTATTATTTTCAGCAACATCAGTCTGCCTCATTAATTTGGAAGGGGAGGCCTTTTATTGCTGGTTTATGGTTTAGCTCAGTTTTACCTGTTTCTGAGATCTTACAAGTGTTCAGCTTTGTAGAGTAAAACCTAAAAGTATTTAAAAAATAATGTTTATTGTGTGTATCAACGCTACATGTATGTAGCAAGAATTTAACTGCCGTAAGTACAGTGCCGGTCAGAAGTTTATATAAAGTCTAATGTGCAATTTTGGGCTTTGAATAAGTAATTTCTACTATGCTGTTTCATAGGTGTTTCGATTAAACACACAGAAACCTGGCTGAACGACACCATGCCGGACTCAGCCTTCCAGCTCGCCGGCCGGCAGCTCTTCCGGGCGGACCGCAACCAGCTCTCCCGTAAAGCCCGCGGGGTGGGGACTATGCCTCTATATCAACCAAGGTTGGTGCACAAACTGCGTGTTGGAACACAGACACTGCTCAGAGGCGACAGAACAGCTGACTGTGAGGTGCAGACCTCACTATCTGCCTCGGGAGTTTACGGCTGTGTTCGTTGTTGCTGTTTACATAGCGCCGGATGCTAATGCTAACATCGCGCTGAAGGAGCTACATGACAACATCAGCTCGCTTCAGAACAAGCACCCGGAGGCTTTCTACGTGGCAGCGGGGGACTTTAACCACGTAGAGCTGAAGAACTGCCTGCCGAAGTTTAAGCAGCATGTGAACATCCCAACACGTGGAAATAACACGCTGGACCGTGTTTACACCAACCTAAAAGACGCATACAGAGCCTTCCCCCGCCCCCACCTCGGGCTCTCCGACCACATCTCCGTCATGCTGGTGCCTGCTTACCATCCCCGGCTGCGAGGCTCCAGACCCACACAGAGGACCATCACTGTGTGGCCCAGTGACGCAGACGCTGTGCTGCAGGACTGCTTCGGCGCTGCTGAGTGCGAGGGGGAGCTGGACCTGGAGGACTACACATCTGCTGTTCTGGGGTACATCAGCAAGTGTGTGGAGGATGTCACCACCACCAAGACTGTGACTTGAAAAATCGATCCACAGAGGACGCCATTTCCTCCGTGGTCCACACTGCCCTCACCCACCTGGAGCAGAAGGATTCCTACGTCCGTATGCTGTTTGTGGACTTCACATCTGCCTTCAACACCATGATTCCTCAGACTCTGATCAACAAACTCTCCTCACTTGGACTGAGCTCTTCCATCTGCAACTGGGTCCTGGACTTCCTGACCAACAGGCCGCAGTCTGTGAGGATTCACAGCATCTCCTCCCCCACGATCACCCTCAGCACTGGCTCCCCTCAGGGCTGTGTGCTGAGCCCCCGCCTGTTCACACTGCTAACATATGACTGCTCGCCTATCCATCCAGGCTGTCATATTGTGAAGTTTGTGGACAACACAGCAGTGGTTGGATGCATCACAAACCGTGATGAGTCCAGCTACAGGCAGGAGGTAGAACACCTGGAGGGCTGGTGCAGAGATAACAACCTCTGCATTAATGTAAAAAAAAACAATGAGATGATTGTGAACTTCAGAAGGGGCAAGCATGCCCACCTCCCCCTGCACATGGGAGGATCTGCGGTGGAAGTGGTCAACAGCTACAGGTACTTGGGTGTACACCTGAGTAACAACCACACCTGGAGCAACAACACTTCCATTCTGGTCAGGAAGGCGCACCAGCGGCTCTACTTCCTAAGGAGGCTCAGTCGAGCTGGACTCGGGAGCTCAGTCCTCACCTCATTCTACAGATGTGTGGTGGAGAGCGTCTTGTGCTCCAGCATCAACGTGTGGCATGGAAGCTGCTCTGCTGCAGACAGGAAAGCTCTGCAGAGGGTGGTGAAGATCGCACAGAGGATTGTTGGAGTCAGCCTCCCCAGTACCACAGACATCTACACCTCCAGATGCAGGAAAAGGGCCACCTGCATCAGGAAGGATCCCGCCCACCCAACACACTCACTTTTTGTTCCGCTCCCCTCAGGCAGGAGGCTGCGGAGCATCAAGTGTAGAACAACCCGTCTGAGAAACAGCTTCATTCCTGAAGCTGTGAGACTCTTAAACTCCTCCGGAACAAACCACTGCACGGACAATACATAACTGAACACCTTACCATACCAGCACTGAGACACTTCACTAACGTATATTCTGTATATTTTCTGTATATTCTGTGTTCTATTTTATTTATTTTATTTACTTTACTTCTACTTTATTTTTTTTAATTTTTTAACTTTATTTTATCTATTTTAATATTAGCTCTTGGATGGAATTGGACCGTGAAATGTAATATCGTTCCATCTCATGTACCACATGTGTTGAAATGACAATAAAGTCTCCTTGAATCCTTGAATCCAACCCAGAAATTTTATAAAAAAATGAATTTCATGCAAAAGTTTGAATTTATTGTAGGTTTTCTGTAATTCACACTGGGTCAAAATTTGACACTATATACAATATATGTTTAAAAATCCATTAGCAAAATGGACAGGTTTTATTCAGGTGAGCTTTAAAGATTTAAACAGCGGGTGAAAAAATCTCGAGGACTGACTTAGGGCACCACTAAGCTTGAATTTGGAGATGATGCTCCATTTTATTATTCCACTTGCTGCGACCATGCACTATATATGACCCTTGTACAGTTTTCTAAGGTTTGAAAACCTCACCTTGACTCCACTAAATGTGCTTCTTGTCCATTTAGACAAATACCTTCATCTTTGACTGACCATTACACTTTCCCCCAGAAGACATCTAGCTTTTCCATGTGGGCAGTTTCAAATAGTGGAGGGGAAACATTTTTTTATCTCAATCCATCATGAAAAAGAAAAATGCATCTGATTCTCTTTTTAAACAGGAAATTATTTTTTGCTTCACTAAAAGTGAAAGAATAATAAAAGCATATTCCAGTTCAGTGCAGCTCATGGAAAGGCCTCGCTGGTTTCTGGGTTGTCCTTAAACAAATTAACCAGTTTCTTTTTATCTAAAGAGAATTGTTTCACAGGTTGAAACTCAGACATGGGTTGTACAGTGATTTGTTCATGAAAAACAACCTGGGTGAGCAACAAGAGCTCCTTCCAACACTTCCTGCCGATATCAAAAAACACCTTTGGTTGTTCCAATGGAAAATTGATTCCCAACTGACTCCACAAATGTTATTTGATGTGATAAATCACTGTCTGAAAAAAAAGCTTTAGCTCGACAAATTTATGGACTCTACTTAAATTCAAAATTCATTCCTGGATATAAGCCAACTAAAACAAGCCCTATAAATTCAACCAAACAAAAAAAGTGGTCAGTTACAATATCAAGCCAGAATATTGTCAGAAGCTAGCTGTTGGTTAAAAAAAAAGTCTGTGTTGAGATTCAACTTGCTGAAGGAAATTGATCCAAACATTAAAGTTTATGTATATTTTGACCCTTTGTGAATCCACAAGTTATTTATTTATTTATTTATTTATTTTTGTTCAATTCTTGTGTTTAGATTTCTTCTGAAGATTTGTGTTGTATCAACATTCCACACTGTAAAAACAAAAGTTTAATGGTGTCATTAAAGCCCCAAAATAAATGGTGCATTCGCGGTCATAATGTGTAACATATGTAAATATTTGTGCGGCACATTTTTGCGTGGAGAGGCTTAGTGGGGAAAAGGATGGAGAGCTTACCTGCAGCAGCCAATAGCATCTACGATGGAATGTGGGGATGATGGAGGAGTGGACGTAGCAGCCATACAGACACTGGAGAGAGGATAGGAGAGGACAGCAGAGGAGAGGAGATTGCAACGGTTAATAGGGCGAGAAAAAGGAAGGAAGCCGGTCAAAGAAAATTTGCAACAAGGGAGTGGAGAGGATAGGACAGGGAAGGATAGAACAGGAGAGGAGAACTTAGGTTATACCCACTTAGGTTGTATTGATTGTGATGCTGAAAGTAAATTGCAAACATGCTGTAAGTGTTTTTTGTGTTTTGTTTTTTTGTTTTTCTTCCCCCCAATGTCTTTTCTAAAATACCATCAGTCTGACGAGGGAAATAACAGCACAAGAAACAGAAAGTCTTAGCCTTTGCAAAAAAGGATATTTGAAATTAATAAGAATTTTAAAAGTTAGTTACTGTTACTGTTTGTTACGTATTTACATCGTAACTAACGATAATGGTGACCGTGAGGAGACTACTGTATGAGAGAAAGCACTGAGAGAACGAAGGATGGTTACATATGGATAAAAAAAGAGTGTAAACAAGACTAAACATGGGTGCAACCTGGTAAATTATTGAAATTAATAAGACAAACTGATGTATTATACAGAGTCAGTGAAGACTAAATGTATTTCAAAACAGACATGTTATACTACAGGCATGTCTCACAGTAATTGGGAAGACTGCTTATTTGGCAGTCGTCTAACAGATAGTCACTGACACCCTCCAAAAGGAGGAGAGGCCACACAAGGTTAATGCTAAAGTAGGCAAGCCTGTTAATGAAAAATTGAGTGGAAGATAAAAAATGTGGTATCTATCCATCTATCTATCTATCTATCTATCTATCTATCTATCTATCTATCTATCTATCTATCTATCTATCTATCTATCTATCTATCTATCTATCTATCTATCTATCTAT
>JAVLVB010000979.1:1334560-1358049 GCA_032876305.1 Orestias chungarensis
CTCCCATTGTGCTTTTAGAGATTCTAGGAACCACCAGTAAACCTGCAGTCTGAGAGCGAAGTGCTCTGTTAGGGACATAAGGAGTAATCAGATCTCTGATATACGATGGAGCTTTATTAGTGAGGGCTTTATATGCCAAAAGAAGAATCTTAAAATCTATTCTAAGTTTGACAGGGAGCCAATGAAGGGAAGCTAAAATAGGGGAGATATGATCTCTCTTTTTAAGTTTCATCAGAAACGTGCTGCAGCATTTTGGACCAACTGTAGATTTTTAATTGGATTTTATGAACTTCCTGCTAATAAAGAGTTACAGTCCAGCCTTGAAGTAACAAATGCATGGACTAGCTTTTCAGCATCTGCCCTAGATAGAATATTTCTAATTTTTGCTATATTCCTAAGATGAAAGAAGGAAATCTTACAGACCTGTTGTATATGAGAATTGAAAGACATTTCCTGATCAAAAATAACACCAAGGTTCTTTACATTGTCACCAGATGCCAACCTGATTCTATCCAGGTCAAGCGGCTGACTAAGCAATTTCTTTTTTAGAGGTTCTGGTCCAAAGATAACTCCTGTCTTTTCAGAGTTCAAGAGCAGAAATTTTAAAGTCATCCACATTTGTATGTTATCTAGACATGCCTGTAATCTACCAAACTGACTGGATTCATCAGGATTTATAGATAAATACAGTTGTGTATCATCAGCATAACAGTGGAAATTAACACCACGCTGTCTGATGATTTTACCAATAGCATGTATATAGTAAATAGAATTGGGCCAAGTACAGAACCCTGTGGAACTCCACAAGTAACCTTACAATGCGGACAAGATTTGTCATTTAGATGAACAAACTGGGATCTATCAGACAAATACGATTTAAACCAGCCTAGTGCTGTTCCCTTGATCCCCACAGTGTGTTTGAGCCTTTCAATGAGAATATTGTGATTGACTGTGTCAAAAGCAGCACTGAGATCTAACAGAACTAGAATAGACACGAGCCCATTGTCTGAGGCCGTGAGAATATCATTAGTAACTTTAAGGAGAGCTGTCTCAGTGCTATGATGAGCTCTGAAACCTGACTGAAATTCTTCAAATAGGTCATTATTCATCAAATTGTCTCTCAGTTGATTAGCATCAATTTTTTCAAGGATTTTAGATAAAAAAGGAAGATTAGATATGGGTCTGTAATTTATTAGGTCTTCTTGATCAAGAGAAGGTTTCTTAAGTAGGGGTTTTATTACAGCTACCTTAAGAGCCTCTGGTACATAACCATTCACTAATGAAAAATTAATCATTTCCTAAATGGGGATAATAAAAATAGGAAATAATAATAATAGGAAATAGGAAAGTTACCATTATAAGACTGATGGTTGCACTGCTTTGCACAGGTATGTGTAAAATTTAATGTTTTATAAAATATTTACTTTTGTTTGAACTCCTTGGATAAATTTTGGCTATTTTGTGTGAAATAAAATGAAAAATCTTTTTTCTTTTCTTTTTTTTAGCTCTAAAAGATTTATAAATGTCCAAGCCGTCCCACCCAACCAACCTTTGTGAATAGAGTGTTGTAATGTTTAACAGATGAAAGAAGAATTGAATGTAGAAAAGCTTTCCATCAAGGTCATTACCGCCACATCCAGACACCCACACACTAGCATACATGCAAGCGTATGAAGCAGTTGTTATTAAAGACACAATTGCTGCAAATGTAAATACTTTCAATCTGGCAATATGTAATTTACACTTCAACCTTGTTTTGTTTTCTTCCTCATTCATGCTCATACACACTCATGTTTTGTCGCTGTTTTTTTTTTTTTTTTCCTTCTCAGAAGTAACCCGCTCTCTTTGTAAAGTGTGTTTTGCCAAAGGCAAAGTGCATTTCCATATATTTCCATTCGATATGAGGAGGCTCTTCATCCAGGGTTATGTTTTTCTCTAATGCTTCCTGCCTCTCCCCCATCCTTCTTCTTCTTTCCCCTCTGCTCATCTTGCCGCTCTGCTCGTTCCCTCATTCTCATTCCCTGCTCTACACGCTGCTTACTTGCTCGCTTGAGGGGTCTTGGGAAGGAGTGACACAAACAATTACTGACCAAGTACCAAGGAGAGAAAATCTTTTCTCTGTGTCCGTGTTTGTTTCTGCATGTTCATATGCACGGCAATGCAAAAAAGGAGTTTTTTTAACGTAAATAATTGCAACATCTTTGATATTAGCTCTCCTCGATGTGTCTTTTTTTCAATCTTGTTTCTCGGCCACTTTTAATGCAAACACCACCCGAAATCCCCGTAAACATCCGTGCGCCTCATCTCAGTTTCTCCTTTGGTCTCCTCTCCGCCTCATTCTTTCTGTGTCTGACACATGCATGCTCACTCCTCTCACCTCCTGGTACATTCCTGCTGAATAATCAATTTCTGAGCTGGCTGATGTGACTCAAACACACACACACACACACACACACACACACACACACACACACACACACACACACACACACACACACACACACACACATGCAGAGACGCTGCCTTGAGACTGGATCGATACCCCTCTCTGTTCTGCTGAAGGAGGCATTGACATCATTCTTGGCCTGAGGCCAAACACACTCTTATCCTTCAGAAAGAGAGAGGAAGGGAGACAGGGACCGGAGCTGGGAGGAGTTGGGATTGGGGGAGGAAGGTGGAGAAGAAAGAGTGATACCACTCACTTTCAGGCCACACATTTGTCTGTGGACTAAGCAGCGGGCAAATTTGTGCGTTCATTTGAGCTGCATGTATGTGTCTCCTCTAAGTCCAGAAGAGTAAGTTAAAGACAAGGTTGGCAACGAGGGAGCAAACACCGTCATCGACTTGTTTTTACCACTGCAGCATCTTACCTCGACCCCCTGGACCTTTAGCTTCATATGATCCTCTCTGGTGGTCTTCCCGTCTTTCCTCTTCTTCCAGCAGTAGCCATCTTTCCTGTACTTCACCTTCTTACGGTTATAGAGGATCATAGAGCCATTCTGAGGCCTGCAGTAGGAGAGGGTAAAGTGATTATGTTTTTTTATGCATTTTGGATCTCACATAGCGTTTTGGACGGTGACATCAGCACAACTCTTGTTGAGTTTCACGTGCCCACCCTCCCCCTTCACATAAATAGCCCTGTGCTCCACCATGTTAATATTTTATAAGGGTGATTTACTGGCACAGCAAGAACATAGGCCTCCAAGCTCCCTTTCCATACACACCTGGTGGGATGAATACACACAATCAAAAAGACACACCAGGAATCATACATGAACAAAGACAGAGGTATAATAGTGATATCACACATAGCAGGACCTGCAGCTGTGCCTTCTTTTGGCTCAATGTCAAACCTGCTGTTCGGCAATCAATCATTAATCTTTAAAACGTTAGGCACAGGTGTGTGTGTGGGGTTCTGTGAGTGCATCCAAAGGTGCTTATCTGCCTTATCTTATGATTCCAGAAGGAGAGAACAGACTAGTTAATGATCCATAAACTAACATACAGTGGCTTGCAAAAAAAAACATTTACACAACTAACACCCTTTTACATTTTGTCACAACAATAAACCTTTTTCTATTTTTATAGAGTTTCATAAAACAAACAAACATGTCCATACATTTGATATTGTTGGAAAAATAACATGCAGTTTGTTTTACACAAAACATTGACTGTACAGAGCAGCATTTCTTATAATTAGCCATGCTAAGTTAATATTATGCTGCAAGTACGGCTCCAAGTAAAAACAAAATCCTTTTTTGTTTTTAATCATTATATGGGCACAAAGTAACATACGTATGACACTTACAGGCAATTTGATACCGTAATTCTCTTTGGCTAAATAGCTCAAGCACAATCAAATTGATTTTAGATCTGGACTTTTGACAGCAAACAAAGACTCTTAGAGACATCTAAATCTTTTCATTGTTGCTCTGGCGGTATGATCAGGCGGTTTGTATACCAAGACAACCTCATCTCCTCTTATAACTCTTTTGGAGTCTACATAGCAGGTTTACGTGCCTTTATAAGTGCTTTACCTAACCAGGGTTTTGTTTCTTCCACACATTTACCCCACATGGCTAGCGACAACCTTTAAATGAGATCACTTATTGCTGTCTTTTAGTGGTGAAGCTCTTTTCTTGCCCATTTCACATTGAGACCAAATCTGTATAACTACATAAGTTGCACAGACTCTTCTGCTGCAGCTCCTCAAGAGTTTGGCTTCCTCTGTGAATAATGATCTCCGTGTTTGCCAAATCGGATCAAATGAACAGTCATGTTCAGCTTCAACATGATGGAATAAACTCTTTTCTCTTTGAGATGTTCAAAATTTGTGATTTTGTTTTGTAATCTAACAGTATTTAGTAGTAATGATGCTGATTGGTTAATAAAACTCTCTAATAATCCTTAGAGAGCTTCAGAGAACACCCGAATTTGTACAGAGAATATAATATGGACAAAATATTCACATTTACAATTTAGGTGATTTCTAAAGCCAAATTTGGCATCGGATTTTCTTCAGGGCTGAATACAAATGCAAATTATATGTAAACCATCTATAATTTTTCATCCTTATTCCAGCTATGTCCAACATTGTCTTGGTTATTGACATAAAGAGCTAAAATGCTGCAGTAGAGGTTTATATTTTAATGTGACTTATTGTGGAAAAAGTTTATTAAATTGGCCGGTAGTCCACCAACATGCAGCCCTTCATCCCCTCTATGTTCTTCGCTTCTCAATCTAGTTTCCAGTCCTCATCCCTCTTATCACATCTCTTTATTTATTAATTTTTTTTTGTTCACCCCCGTTGTCCCCCACTTCTCGTTCTTCTCATCTCATCTGTTCCTCCTGGTGCTACCACAGCCTTTCCTTTCTCCTCTCGTCTCCGAGCTCCATGTCGACACATCTATATGGACTGAGATGATAGCGGCGTACTCAGAATGCCATGTGTAGTGAAATTGAATTTACTGTGAGCTGATTTTCTCTGACACCTTAAATCTGTTCTGTTTTGGGGGCGAGCCTGCCAGTTTCTTAGTGGAGTGGAGACCCCCACCTTCCGATCAAAGCCAAGTATAGTCTCTGTCTCGAGCAGTGTGAGTCATCTGAGAGCTGCTGATTCTAATTATGTTACGGAGAAGATGGATGAGATCAAACGCGTGCTTGTGTGTGGGCGGCCGACGCGTGCATGTTTTGTATGTGGACGTGGGAGCGTGCACAGGGAGGCTGCCCATGCGTACACCTTGCGAACCTTGTGATTCAGGCAGACATAAATGCTATTGATTGTAACTAGGCTGTGATGTGGGGGATATAAAAAGCTTTTCCACGGTGTAGCAGAGCAAAAACAGGGAAGGAGAGTGGGTGAGGATGGTAGGAAGGGGGAAAAAAAAAACGGCAACAAGATGAAGAGGCAGTGTGGGTGTGTGAGCAAGTCCGGTGAGGGAGGAAAGAAGGAGGAGAAGGTAACTCTCCTAACTTTGAACAGATGAAACAGTTCAATGCTGGGAGAACTCAAGGTCATTGGTTGTGATCTCCACATTGTCCCCTCAAAAGCCATACATAAAAAAAACATTGCAGTCATGTAAATGTCAGTGGCTTCATGAGCTGAGCTCCTTTCCATCTGATGGGATTAGGTGTAATCTGTTCTAATCGTGCCTCGTGTCATGCGTAAATGGGATTATATGTAACTGCTGCTCAATAACACCAATATGCTGCAGCTGCTGGGAGACTGGAGCTGTAAGGCAGCACAGCCAATCAATGATAAATCCATCCACAACATAAACCGTGCTGGTGGCCTCTGGCTGCTCCTGACAGGAGTCCTTAGGCCGCCACAATAAGAGCGCACAGATTTCACCTCAGTCTCTCAACTGTGTCAGTAATCAGAAATGGGGCCATAAGGTGACCGATTCACTTGCTTCACTTCACTTTTTTGTCTTTGCTTTTTTTCTTTCTTCTGTTCTACCTCTTTCATTCTTTATTCTCTTTTGTTCACAGTATATATACCTACAGTACATCTGTATTAACTAAAGTAAATGGTCAATAAGGTGATTCATCAATAATTCAATGTGCCCTTTTTCCAAAGTCTTTTATTCTGTCTCACCTTTCTTGCAGTTCTCCTTCTTTGCCTTCCGTTCTAGGAAAAGCGCCACTTATGGTTCCTTTAGATCCATGAATATTCAGTCATGGCATATGAATCCCTGTTCACATCCCATCTTTTATACACATGCCGCTCCACCCTTTAATATCCCCCTCGCACCCTCCTATGCCTGAATTATACATCACTTATCCTAATACATTTACATTAATTAATACTCAATTTCCAGCTGACTAGGAGCTTTACAGTCCGTTCGTGTTCTGTAGTGTTCTCTACATGTGGAGTGGGCCGTTAGCAGGACCAAGGCAGGAGACAGTTGACGTACATTACTAATGTTTTAATCAAACACAGGCACTTACTCACTGAGATTAAACTACGGTGAGTCATTGACTGAATAAGTGATACAGAGATTGCACTCTGTGGCATGAAAGTTTGCAAATCTTTCAAAATTTGCTGTTGTGTTTATGCAGGTTAAAGCGGGTAAAGGAGAATCCTAAGAGTTGGATACTGTACTTCATCAGTTATGCTGACTGCCCCTGATGTTGCGTTTGCTATGAAATCCCTATTAAAACAGGATTTTGCCTACATCTGGCTTGGGTTTGGGTCCCAAAATACTTGAAACCCCAAACTCACCTCTCAATATGTGCTATTGTTAATCTTTGACTTTGTTAGCTGAAACCTCGGTCAACCATTTATTAGTCAGCGGAGAAAGGTTTACCCCAAGATCGCTTCATCACCAGAGAGGACTTTTAAGAGATTTCTCTTTACAAAGTGTCTTCTACTCTGGATTGAACCTGAGCTTTTCTCAAATCGACTCAAACAATGATTTATTTTTGACTTAAAACAGGACTTTGGTTGGGTCATACTACAATATGAACTTATTGTTTAACTTTTAAAGTCTATTGCAATTTCTTGCGATTAAACATGTCCCTTTAGGTTTCTGTGTTTTCATATATTTGAATGTGTAATGTTGCTTTTTAATAAGCTGAGGATGGGCATAAATGTTTAATATGACAAACATTAGAGTTCAGTGTTTCCAACAGAGAATCTACTCTGGGGTCCCTCTGTGACCTCACAGATTTAATATTTGAACACTACTGTATGAAACCTCTTCAATTTCTACTGGTCAACTGTAGGTCGGTGGAGACCAGACAACTTAAATATGCAACTGAGATCTTTGAGAAAGTTAATATTTGTTCAAGGAGCTGTGACAAGCATATGCGCTGTCGAGACTAATACATAAACTCATGAAAAATATTTTTTCTGGTGCATTTGCACATCTCAATGTTATTACAATTCTAATTTTGTTCAGCTCAGAGATTTTTAAAAATCCGTTTCTCCTGTGTAGACCCATAAAATTAAGAAAAAAGCATAATTTTCTGAGTCGGAAATGCTAAAACCTTGAAGTGATTTATCCTCTGCTGTTGGATGTCTCTCACAGTTTGTCATTAATAAACCTCCAACTTCAAATTTTATAGCTCAAAAAAAATTATACACGAAGTGGGGCGACATAAACTTCTCAACCAAAAATTATTTATGTTTTAGAAAGGCGAGGATGTGATGATAGAAAGCGGAGGACATTACCCATGATAGATATGGTAAAAAAAAATAAAATTTCTTTGAGAAAAGTCCCCACATACTTGCATAGTCTATTCCACGAAGGTTTGCGTGGACTTCTCGGCAGGAAACAGTTCACACAGACCTTTTTTGTATGCCAAACCGAGCTGATAAGTTTGAGAGCTTGAAAGCTCCATGAGACCTGTTGCAAATGCTGACCATTTAAAGAGCTTTGCATTCAAGTATTCGCAATCACACAGGAACACAGATTTACATACTAATACACATGTAGTATGTATGGATACGTAACTTGGGGTTAGGTGCCTTCGAAATGTGAAAGGAGCTGAAATTGAACCTGCAACGAGCAAGAGGGCTACTCTACCTATTGAGCTTCAGTCACCCGCATAGTGTTTCACGCAAAATGTCTGTCACTCATTTAATTACTTAAAACGTTTTTTTCTATTCAGCAAACTTGTTTCTGTTATACTATATTTTACGCATTATGTCTATGTTTAATAACGTGACAAAACTAGAGCAGTTTATTGCTTTACTAAATATAGGTGACGCAATAAGTTTTAACATATAAGATTTGCATTTTTTTTATTAAGCATAGTATAAAAATTGTATGTATATTTGTATGTAAAATAATTATCTAAGTGATTTACACATGTTTGCTTCTGAAAGGAAACACAGGATTTAATACATTTTAAAACAGAGACTTCTTCCCAATTTTTGGAGCATTATTCCATCATGTCATTTTTTAAAAATAGGTATTGATTAAAACAGAGTATTTTTTTATTTAACATCATTTGGATTTAAAAGCGTCTTTCAATAGTTAGGCACATAGGTAAAAAACTGTCCTCAGTAATAGGTAACCAAGTAAGTGTAAAAGTAATGAAGTTACATCAATTCTAAAAATCAAAAAATTTAAAGAATAAGAAGTGTTCATTTTAACTGTCTATTCTTAGTTAAATACAAGCTGTTAGGTAGATAAATCATTATGATATAACAGTCATTTCTGTATTTCAATCACAAAAACAAGTCTTAAATATATTTACTGAAACTTGCACAAACCCGGGTAACCTAGCGCCTCAGCTAATCACTCTTTATTAAAATGTTACAAGGTCACAATGTGATTTCACTTAAGACTGTAGCTCTGTGTGTTTAGTGAGATATAAAATGACCATGGATGTTTCTTCAGCCATTCTTATAATTAAATTTATCCTTATTTCCAACTATATAATTTTTCACACACTTGTTAAACAGCTCCTGTGTTGTTGTTGTTTTTTTACTTTCACCTAATCTAACATCCGAAATCCCAGGAATCCATCAGACCACTGGAAGCAGATGACGTGACTCTAGATAATCTACAAAATATTCTACTGATTGAAAACATGTTTGTGTTTAGTCAGGTTTTGTTAGTTTTACTATTTGTGTTGACATCATATTTTATTGGCTTGAATAACGTGTGTAGATTTTTTCGTTGTTGTTTTTCTTAGTTTCCTCCTCCCACCTCCTTCTTGTTTCTCATTGGCCAGCTTTCGTGTAAACTCTTTTGTTCATTGTTGGAGGTCGCTTCTGTTTGTTATCCTGAATTGTCTTTGTCTGAATTTACCTTTTTTTTTTTTTGACACATTTTTCTTGATTAACTCATTTTTGAAAAACTAAAGAAAATAGAAACTTTAATTGATACATGTGGCCTTGTGCTGCTTGGCCCCTTACAAAAAGACTAAAATGCTAACAACCTCGTGACAAATGGAAACAGCAGCATCCGTAATAGGAATTGAATTGGGCAATACTAATGCTGATTCTGTAATCCTATTGAAATGTACTGTATTATTTCATATCTTTCTAAAGCTGCTGTGTTTTGAAGAGTTTAGATGCCTGTAATTTTACAAACTTCCAAAATGTTTGGTCTCCACATTTGCAAACACCTGATCTGAAGTCACTTGGTTTTGTAAAAAAAAAAAAAAGCTGCTCAAACTTTGTGTAAATTTTCATCTGTTCCCTGCTCACCTGGTTTTTGGCGATGTCGTCAGCCACTCATCGTGCTTCTCAAACGTGATGAGATATGCAGCAATCTCCTAGACAAGCAAAGAAAGACAGAGAGGTTATATTGGTGTGTGTACATCTCTGATAGTGGGAGTATGTGTGTGTGTCACAGGGAGATAACACATAACAAGTATTTCCAGATGACCTGCTGATGCCCACAGAGAGAGTGTCACTATCTGATCGCCAAGGTGAGGTTCGGCCACCTGATTGGTCACAGAGCAGCCAGTGAAGAGGCAGATACAGAGGACAGACCCTCAGGGCCAACAACCAATCACACTTTGCCTCCTCCACTGGGGAGAAAAAGCTATCTCCTAAATACACATTCTTGCACTATACACACACACACACACACGCACGCACGCACGCACGCACGCACACACACACACACACACACACACACACACACACACACACACACACACACACACACACACACACACACACACACACACACACACACACACACTCACATTCACATTCACAGGGGGTACAGGCCTATATACTGGCTTAGAGAGTGTGCTGATAGGAAAAGTTTTCTTGCACTTTGCAGTTTTCCATTCAGATAAATCCTCTTCTTAACTTCACTCTCAATTCCTTCGGCTCTTTTCTCATCTCCTCATCTTTCCTCTTCACAATTCCTCTTTTCTTGCTTAGATGAATCCAACAAGGAAAAGGAAAACTCGAATCATACAGGTGCATTTTACCTAGATCGTAGAAAAACAAAAAACAAAAAGACCCAAACACAGACACACACACACACACAGACACACACACACACACACATATGAACACAGACATAAAGAAACGCATCTAAAAGGAATTGTTTTTTGTACCTTACGCCTCTTAGTTGCTCGTGCAACTCCGCCTTTCCTCTATGCTTGGTGAACTTTGTCACCTCTGGTTTCTTCCTTCAAACATCACTCCCTATCTGTCTATCATCGACTCCCATCTCACCCACTTGTTGGGAAAGACTGTGAAATGTAAATTATCCTCTTAAGGCAATCAGCTTTTGAAATGTGCCACAAAGCCATAGTGAGGACGACATCAACACTTCAGCACTCCTTCATCTGCCCCCTCAGATCAACAGTCTCCTCTCTAGACTTTTTCCTCTCATATCCTCTGTGTGTCTTGGTGCGTGTGTGTGTTTGTGTTTATGTGTCCCAGTTTGGCAGGAGAGCTCCCCAGCTCGACACCGATATGACAAAAGATTCGAGATGTGGAAAGGGGGAGGAGGTGAGAGGGAGAAATACAGAGCAGCTGGAGGGTGCTGACGCTTAACTGGATTGGAGGTTTCTTCTTTTCTTTTTTTTTTTGTATCCTCAGTTAGATCCAAACCTCCAACCCCCCTCTGGCTCGTTCTGAAATTATGGGAGTATCTATATATGCATGTGTGGGTATGAGATAGACCGTTATAACACCCTTGATAATTAACAATATCAAGCTTGAGAATGTGTGTCGGCACAAGGCATATAAAAAGCTCTGAGGACTACTAGTACAGTCTGTATACGACTAGAAAGTATATGTATTACTTGAACTTTTTCACAAATGTGATGTTATAACCACAATTTATTGACATTATTTGTGATTGATTAATATAAAGTGTTAGATAATTGGAATACGGTGGAGGGAGGACAAGTTTCTGCCTATTACTTTGACTTTAAAAATTCAATCAACCAACATTTTTAAGAATCTGCCTAATAAGTAAATAAGTTTGCACTGTATGTAAGAGGTTTCTTAGAGGAAATGTTTATCGTGATCATCATGGTGGCCAAGGGATAAAGTTCTGAGAAGTTTGAAGCTGGGCTAGGTTACATTTCCAAACTTTCCAAAATGTCACAGAGCACTCTTTATCTGAAAAATAATTAAATTAATTAAATATGGCAAAACACTTACCCAGATATTACTGTTCAACTAATCTGACAAGCAGTGCATGGACAGCATTATTATGAAAAGTTGTTGTAGTAGTCACAAACTTTTGGTAAAATTGAAACTGAACAACAAAAGTTGCGACGTCTACAGTTTTCCACTTGCCATGTGGGATAAAAACCATACATGTGGACGCTCTGCTGTACAAAGAAAAAAATGAATTTAAGTCTTTTTCATCGACGCACTCTGAGGCAAAAAACTGGCGCATTTGAACACCATGTATATGTCCAGAGATAATAATTAGAAGGATGAAGATAAACGTTAAGAAAACTTGTTAGAAGCAGACATTAACCATTTAGCAGGACAACCAACTTAAAAATACATCCAGGGCTACAATGGATCATCTATATTTCTTGTTCTATGTTTTACTTTGGGTAAGATCCCAACAAATTACAATTTTTACTTTTTTTAAACATGACAGCATGTAAAAAAAGTTAATTGGTGAGAACATTTTGGCAAGGCATTGCAGTCATAGGCTGGCATAATAACACAGACACAACCACCTAAGCACAGAAGGAGTCCCTCATTCATTTATGCATCTATTCATTAGCTGTGGCAGGCAGCCACATCTCCTCCTCCCAAACCACTCTGCAGCAAGTCAATATCCTATACGGCTCTGGCCAGGCACTTGGGCTCCCCTAGTGACTGTCAGCCGGCGGGGGGCGGGAGCAGAAGGGAGAAGGAGGAGGTAGAAGAGGAGCTACGGGAGGGGGGTTGGACAGAAGGATGGGGGGATTAAGACAGAGAGAGAGGGAAAGAGAGAGACTTACAATTAAAGGCCTGCCCCATAAGAGCCATTAAAAGAACAGAAACAGAGGAGTCAGCTGAAAAAGGCAGCCTGACACACAGTCTGAAACACACACACACACACACACACACACACACACACACACACACACACACACACACACACACACACACACACACACACACACACACACACACACACACACACACACACACACACACACACACACACACACACACACACTGGTGCTGCTCTGATCACTCCCTCTGGCAGCACACACACACCATGTGAAGAGTGACAGAACTGAGTTGGTGAAGGTCGATCCTCAGGAAGTCACAGTTATTGTCCCAGTGGAAGGAAGTGATGGAGCACTGTGAGCATGCCTGGTGACACGGTGACCCTACAGGAATACTGTGAGTGAAGGTGTGTGTGCGCGCGCATATATGGCTTTGTATTTGTTACATTCTAGGGTCCATTTTAACAACACATACCACGATGCAGGGCCCCACTACTCCTTGTTGGGTCCGGAACCTCGTCCCCAAAAAGAACAATGCTGTTTTAGCAATAGAGCTTAGGTTTAAGCAAAGGGTGTGAATTGGCTCCAGGTAAGGGTGTGCAATGTAAATGCATTGTTAAGACATTATATACATACACATATGCATGTTATGCTTCTCTTTCCATTGTATTCCATTAATTTGTCATGAATTTCTACAGCTCAACCCAGATCCTAAACCTAACCTTGTCTGTGTCATTGAGAAACAGCCATAACTTAACCCTAAGCATTACCAGTACATGTATTACCCTAAATCTAACCCTAAATCAACTCACACCATCGTCATACACCTGAACCCTAACCCAACAACAGCAGTTGTAGCGTGGGGACAAGGCTTTTGGCCTGAACAAAAAGCAGTCGGTCCCCAGAAGGAGAGTATATGGCGTGTGCGTGTGTAAGCTAAGAACCAGCACATGGGCAGGGAAAGGCATCTTCCTCCAGGGATCTGCTCGAGAAACCCAGACGGTCTGCATGTGTGTCCAACAATGCATTACGACAAGGACTCAGATGCACATACGCTCCCCCCGCCCCAACACACACTCATTCCTGTTTGTGGGCGTGCACATGAGAGTAAGAAAGAGAGTTACTTAAGAAATATCTAACAAAGCAGGGAGCATGAGTGGGAAGTTAGATTGGAGCGCGCACTGCAGTTGGGGAAATCAGCCTCCCACTCACGCTTCACTGAGACCATCGCCCTCCGAGAAACTGGTGGCATGTACCGAAAAGCAGCCACACAGACACGCGTGTATACATACAAACACATTTACAGTGCCTTGGGGAGGTTTCCACTGGGAAAGGGACTTTATAGCAAGGGTGGTTCCCCTACAAACCGGACAGACCAGTCCAGGAGCTTCTCCCAGGGAAATTCACTTACCAGGCTCTGGCCATAGGCTTGTATAGATGTGTGCATGTGGGAGGGAGCTGTGTGTGCGTTTGAAGTCTAATGATAAGCATCACCCCGACAGAGATCTGTGGAAAACAGAGCTGTCTTCAAACTGGAACTGTCACATCCATTCGAAGTGCCTCAAATGAAAGTCGCCGCTGGCTCACAACAGAAATCATTTGGCATTGAACGGTTTATTTGGCAGAACAGGAGGTAACAAACTGAAGTGTCCTTTCTAACTACACAATCCGTACCCACCTCCTTTCTTTTGCATGGCAATTGTCACATGCATGTGGTGGGGGGTGAAGAACGACATTAGCATTAAGACCAGGAGAGGTCTGCTGATGATGCAATTTGTTCCTATAGCACCTCTGCATGATTTGTCCTTTCCACAATATCCCTGCTAGTGTTTCACATTGACAGACAATGTCAACAATACTATATTGAAAGAACAATGCTGTTTTAGCATTGGGTCCGAGGTTTAAGAGTAGGATGGGAATTGGCTTTAGATTAGGGTGTGGAATAGGCCATAGAAATGAACAGAAGTCAATGCAAATGCATTGTAAACTGTATTGTTGCTATCATTATTTTATGTGATTTTTGTTATTTATTGGGCTCCAATCACATATTTAGATCGTTTTTAATCTATTTGTTACACGATGCACTGACAAAACATGCTGCATTATTGGGATGTGTAAGGAAAAGAAGTACATTGGTTTAAATAATGTTAATAAACAAAAATCTAAAAAAATGTATTCATATAAAGCCCCTTTAACTCCAATAATCAGGATTAAATTCAGCACAACCAACAACCTTCAAAAGTCGCCTAGTTAGTATAAGCCTTTCACCTGAGTCTTTGCAGATTCCAGATGTGTGTTGAACAACATCACTGGACAAACTGCATGATGAAAACTAAAGGTGTATTAGTCATTCAGTTTACAAATGTGGTCGACGTGGAGGAGTACAAGCCATGTAGGGCTCAAGTAAAACATGTGAGAGAGGTTGCTCTGGACAAATGAGACCAAGCTTTGTCTTTTCTGCCTAACTTGAAACCGATGTACTTGGTAACCCTGAACACATGACTTCAATTGTCAAACATAGTGATGGCAGGATCATGCTGCAGAGATGATTTCCTAAGCAAGGAAAGTCAATGGGAGATGGATAAAGATTAATGCAGTGGAGTCGTGGAAAAAGCATGTTAGAAGCTTAAAAAAAGCTTCAGCAGGAGTAAAAGCCAGAGAAACAATGACCTGGTTGTAATCAAAACAACATTCAGGTGTTAAAACAACCTAGTTAAAGTCAAACCCTGAATCTCAATGGGAACCTATTCTAAAACAAAATGACAAAGCCATTTTCTTGTTGCTAGCCAGAAAAATCTGTGGAGTTCTCGTTTTTGTTGTTCTCAGTGACTCAAACTGGTGACTTTTAGCAATACAAACTGAAAGCAACATATTTGTCTGTATTTTTCACCTTCAACCACTGTAGCGGCACTTTCACAAACAGAGCTTGAATTACTGAAATACAAACTGTCTAAACACTTCATTACCTTTTGACCAGGGTCTGTAAAGATATCTCAAACTGTCCAAGTTACAGCTCTATTTTAAGGCCCATTACTCTCAAATGTTTTTGACACACACTATCATGGACCTTTAGTTGCTTTTCAGAAGCCTCTAAAATAAAGATTATAGTGCAAACAGATTATATTACACTTTAAAAGGAAAGAAAATCTATTGTAAATTAGAAAAATAATGGGTCTTGTACTTAGTGTGTCTTTAACCACACTAACTACACCGTGTAGCTCTTAACAGATAGAAGAATAAATAATGACAAGATCATTTGGCTCTGTTTAAGCTGTACCAAAGCATTTGATCCAGCCCATTGTAAACTATGACAAATAAAGTGCAGTTTGTAGTAAACTCACAAACTGGCTTGCTCCCTGCTGTGTGTGAATTTCAAAAGCCCCTATATTACCTCGGGTGGCTAACAGAACTGCTTAATGCTGTTTCCATAACAACTGTTGCAAAGCCCCTGATCAGAATTCCTCTCGAGCTCGCCTTGTGTTTATCATATCAACACTTCATCACTCTCCAAGCAACATACATGCACTCAAACATGGCTTTAAGACACTTCTACACACAAATACAAATGGGTTACTGGTGTGTAAACCCACCGGTTGAGATAAAATAAATAAAATCATCACTTGTCTGGGTATTTCCTGTCTCCTCTTTCGGTTTGCCAGTTCGACATGGACAAACAGACACGGCTCACAGAGACGCACACGTGTTAAACGCTGGCCTATCAGCAGAGGGTAGCTAATGTTTGACCTTCAGTGGCGATGAGCCTCTGTCACCTAGTTAAAAAAGAAAAGAGAATCACATTCATATTTGTCGCACTGATTTAACTCACAGGTACGTAACATGACAAGCACAGATGTGAGTAAGATCTGCTCCTGTACACTATGGTAAAAATTGAACAGGTCATATTTGTCAACTCAATGTTTCTATTCAAAATAACCTTGCTGTTCTACCACAAGCGCTCTCTGAGAATATAACAAAAAATATAAATGTTTTTATGACCTTGTCAAATGTTACACTTGGCATGAATGCAAGACTAAAAAGTTTCTAATATATAAATTATAATATTGTGTTTGCTTATTTTGCCTTGTCTCTTTCTCTTTCTCTCACTCTCCATGCAACAACATTTTTATTGGCTAAGGTTACATCCATTTTCTCATGCTACCCAAAGCGCAACTGTGATAGTGTCAAATCAGTTCTGGTGCTTTGCTTGTCTTTTACCAGTGATGCAGGTGGCTAACGAGAAATAATTTGGGTTAATTTAGAGAAAATGAGGTCTTCTCCATTTGGGTCAAAGATTACTTATTAAGCTTGAAATCCAGTTACAATGAACTATTTTGTTGCTTAGTTTGCAGCCTAGCTACAAATTGTTTATGTTAAAAACAATATTCTGTTTACAGAATAGATGATTGAAATGTTTGTTATTTCTCTCTCTCTATTTCAAGGTTTAAAGTCTTTTTGAAAAATTAATTCTATATCTAATAGTGATCGTCGAGATTGTCATCACAACATCAATGTGTGCAATATTTATTTGGCAAAGGACTGTTTTACATACATTATAAGAGTTCAGACATTGCCACGAGGTCACATAAGATAGGATTAACAACTTGCACAGAGAGGAAAGAAGAGAACATGTATATGTTGCACTAGATTTTATCATTGCAATATTTGCAAATGTTTACCGCAGGCCTACCTCCCGTTTTCTAATTAGCCCACCCGATGCTCTCTTTCTAAAAGCAACGCAGGCAGAGTTGCTGAAGCAGGGATTCATTTAGAAGGTCTCATCAAACCCACCAAGGGGTTGTGGGAGACCACGTCAGAGAGGACTGCTATCTGTTTCAAGATTAATTTGTGCACAATATTGTTGTAGCCATGTTGTCAGAGGTCCATCTTAGTGTACAGTTGTGTATGATTCTAATTTCTTTTCCGTCACCTCATACTTTTATCCAGGGTCATTTTATTGCTTTTCTAAAAAAAACATTTTTCTTCATGTTAATCGTATTTCTGAGTACAAATCACAGGTGATTTGTACTCTGGTGATTAAGTAATCACCAGTTATCCAATTGCCTTGGCCATAACCAACAGCTGCCAGTCATCAGAGTGACCATTTGGCCAAAGCAACAACAGTTTTTGTTGAGTTTTAACCATCAAACAAGCCAAGGGACATTAGTGAGACAATCTCATGAAGCACAAGTCCAGTTCTATCTGGACAGGAGCCCAGATTGAAACCAGTAAGGAGGTCTTTTTCTGCTCTATTATAGCAGGTAATTTGTTTAAAGATAATTAAATATAGGTGTTTTCAAGACATTTGATTCCTCTAAGCTTTTTCGTGCCTTAGGAATCATGAACTAGTTCATTACACATAGCTTACTCAAGCTCAAACACGCACAGGTCAAGATGTAGAGGCTGCTGCCCACATGGGTTGTTTTTCTTAAATGTATATAAAAATTCACTTACTTTCACTTGTTCTCCTTTTGGTTTGACCTTTTTACTTTCCCTCCCGCCCTTCAATTATTTCTCCCCTCTCATCTGTCAATTTACAGAGGTCCATGCAGGGAAGGTGGAAAGACAAAGATACACCCTCAAAGTGAATGGAAAGTAGCACAAACTCTTTCAGTGGAGACTTGAGAGCAGTGGAAGCATTGGCCTCAATCCACTGGGGGGGATACATCAATCGCATTTTTCTAAAGACTGCTTTTTCTCGCTCGCATGTACCTGTCCTCTTCTTCCTCCTGCTTGGGATTTGCAATTGAGGAGGCAGTACCCCCTCTCTCTTCTCTCTCTTAGGGAGGAAGGAGGTAGGGGTGCGGGGCACATGAAAGACGCCAACAGGTGTCTGGTGTCAAACACAATGCTGGGATCCCCTGCTGCGCTAGGGCGTTATGGAGGAAGCCTGTCGTAGTCCTCAAAAACTCCTGCAAAGTTAAACTGGAAGAAGGTGCATACCACACACATGTTCAGATTTCTATTGAAGAATGTCAGTTTTCGCTGGCGTGAGGTGAGAGAAGACAGAGAGGTAAGGCGGCGAGGGGAAGGTATTTCAGCGAAGAAGTCTCCAGTGGTTTTATAACCTCCGCTTCATCTCAACATGAGTCATTCGGCCCTCCGAGACTCATCTCTGTTCTGCGATTGTTGATGTTTTCGTGATTGAGGAGGTTTGCATGCTAAGAAGGAGATTGAGAGCCATGGATACGAGACAGAAAGGAGGGGAGTGAAATAAAGTGTGTGCCACCTCTCATTGGCATAAATACTTGTTTACAACAAGACATAAATTGGCACCCTGTCAGTCAGCCTCTCCATTTGTCTTTGCTCTAACTCCTTTCCTCTGTTTCCTCTGCCTCTGTGCTGCTAAATGTATTATAACACTCCCCGGTTCAGCCCTCTCTCATTACCATATTCTAATTACATTCGTTAAGGGGAGCATTTGGGAGTTTAATGAATAAATTTGAAAGATGGGTCTCTGTGGCGATCTTTAGGTATGTCGCCTCCTCAAATACCCAAGAATGGGAGCGTATGTCAATGTGCCTGCACATTTTCTTTTCTTGCTTTTCAGGACTAAAATTTCCAGAGTTTTCAGTTCTTTGTGATTGTTTTAAAATACAAAAGTCAATAGTGATCATTTTTTAAATATGGAGCCTGGAAAACTTAGGATAGAGGATAACACACAAGGAAGGAACGAGGGTACAAGGTAGACTGAAAGATAAAAGAAGGAGGGAGGAAGGTAACAAAGAGTCAAGGGCAGAGTGAGAGAATGGAAAAAATAGAGCACTGAGTAAAAAAGAAGGACACTAGGATAAATTGAATGGTAGATACAAGGAAGGAGGGTCAAGAATGAATCAAATAATTAGTTAAAAATGAAAATGAAATGAATGAAGGAAGGAAGGAAGGAAGAAAGGAAGGAAGGAAGGAAGGAAGGAAGGAAGGAAGGCAAAGATTGGAAGGATGTAAGGTAGTAGAGAGGAAATTACTTAATAAAGGGAGAAAAAAACAAAAATAGACTCATGGGAGGACACAACTGCAAAAGGAACAAAACAAGAAAAGATCTAGGTAAGATGGAAAAAAATCCAAAAGGTAGCAAAGACAGATGGGAATGAATAGAATAAATAATGGAGGAACACAATGCAGTACAGAAGTAAAAACAAGCAGCAAAAAAGGAAGAAATTAAGAAAAGTACAAAGGAAAGAATGAAGGATATAACTGATAAAAAATTTCGGAGCGATCGCATTCACTACAACGACAACCTAATTCAGTGTTCCAACTCTGCTACAATCTGTTACTAATATGACCTGTTATTGGATGAGACCTGAGTTTGAATTTATCTCACTATTTATAAATAAAGGATAATTTCCTTTTATGTCAATTAAAAAAAAAACTTGAGCTAAATCTTACTTTTAAAATGATTGGCACTAGTACAGGAAACAGATAATTGACTTGAAATAAGATAAATTGAGTCTTCCGTACACTGTGTGTGGACGTATTAAAAGCATCATAAAAAAACAATATTCTAACAAATAGTAAATATATTGTGTAATTTTAGCTGCAGCAATGTAATCATTGTCTGAATGTCTGCTTTTTTTTTTTACATTGTATCTAAAGTAGTCCTGAGATTTAGTTTTCCTGTTGATTGGAGAACCGTTCCGTTCAATATGTAGACGGCAGAAGGAGGCAGTCGAGATATTTGTATTCTCTCAGTAAATATCTCACAATAGCCCCATTTCAGGCGAAACAAACAAATCTAGCTAATTCCAGAAGCTCATGTGGACTCTTGTCTCCTTCTAAAAAAATAAAATAAAATAAATTCAGAATTCTGTTTGCTTTTGCCAAGTAAAGATTTCATGTCATTTGTTTGTTGTTTATGAACAAAAAATAAAAAATAAAAAACTGGAGGCACCAATGCTGAAGTCATGAATATTTAACCCGCATCAAACCTAAAAACACAAACTGCCAAAGACAAGCACAATCTTACGAATGTACAAATCGTGTACGATCTCTGATTTAACACAGACAACAGACCTGAGGCCTTTAAAACAGGAGGTGGGTAAGTAGATGTAAAACAATCTCAGGCAAGTGTTAGCATTAAATCAACCCTGCCCCTGTGACAGGCTGCTTCCACTGTTGTGTGGTTTTTGATTTGAGACCCGTGCTCACTCTTTCAGGGTATTACAAAAATGTGATATACCCTCCTCACATGGTTTAATAAAATACATTCTCCACTGATGATTGTGCTTTAAGAGGGTTTGAATTTGTAACAATAGCCTAAACATTTGGGGTTTTTACTTTTTTTTTTTTTGGATGTGCTTTTTACTTGGCCACTCGCCAATGATTACTGACAATTAAACAATGCCACAAGCAGCAGAAACCAAGATGAGGAATTTAATTTAACCTCCTGCCCACAGAATTTGATTTCACTGTGACTGCAATTCACTTAATATGAAAGTATTTTTATCTAGCGAAATTGATTTACATTTGTTTTCTTCTTTTTTTTCCACAAATCCCTGGCGAATTTATATTCATTTTCTTACTTGTGGAAACGATAAAAAGCAACAACAACAACAACTACAAAACGGTGAATTTGGAGGCAGCAGAAATTAGCTAATGCATGGACATTTCTTGTGAATTTGTTTCATGTAAATGCAAGCATCCTTAAATTTGCCCGGAAGCAACTTATTAAGAACAGGCTGCACTCATCCGTCGCTAACTATATACAACATGCCCTGCGAGGGACCATTTCGGTCGAAAATGTGCTTGCCTTTAATTGTTTGTCAGTGTGTGGTACTGTCATCCAAAAGGGGCTCCTCTTCACATAATGTTTGCGAGGATAATGCACTGTGCATGTTAGAGCCCTCTGTCATCACCTACCTTTCAAGCACTGTGACTCATGCTGTGGGTGCTAGGTTTCATTTTAACCTCTGTATAATGTACCATGCATGTATATAAATAAAAGGGGATGAGAAACATTTTTACTCTTTAGTCCAGACAGCAGACATACGTAAGTGTATCAGGTTGCCTATGGTAGATGCTTTATTTGGTTTAGTCTGGTTCTTTTCCTTCCATTAACGCCATAAAGCACTAGTTGAGCTTTTTAATAATTGCTAATTTATTGTGCCTTTATAGATCGAAAAGAAGACAGACATCAGTCATTGCCCTTTGGGCTGCTGTGCTAACTTTCCACCTCATAACAATTGTAATTGACTGTGACTTCTCAGTTCAACATACAGTGACATATTCATGTGCGCAGAGAAAGTAACTTAAAGCCTCACAGAAGAAAATGAAATAATGATCCATCGCCTCTTAAAGTATTCACAGCGCTTGGTTTTTCTTCTATGTTTTCAGGGATGATGTTGTCAGGGTTTGTTCTTGTGTTCTCCATCACTTTAGAGATGCGGGCTTTTCGATTCCTGAGTGTTATCCTAGGTGTTGTCTCTCTCTCCTTTGGTGTTTTTCCATGTCTCCTAGTATTACGGTTAACCTGCTTTCTTGTGCTTTTCAACAAGGTAACCTCCCAAGTTAGAAACATCCCTCTGGGATCGTTCTTGGGTCCCTCGCTGTGTCCCAAGCCGCGTCTTCATTCTTGCGCTCCAAACTACTTGTCTGCCGTCCAAAGCTCTCTCAGATCTCACCTGTGGTTAACTAATTTCCCATCAAACCATTCCAATACTTATTCTGTGTATCAATAAACCAGTTACCGCAGAGTTGCATTGCTCGACACTGCTTGAAACCTATTGAAGCTGTATTAGAAACTGTGGACTTAGCCTAATCTTTAAAGAGGCACACCTCAAGGGTCCCTTCCCTCTCCTTCCAACATGCTTTGACTGCAAATGTAGTCCTCCAATCATTTTGCAATAGCGTTACTTGTAATTTAACGTGTAATTTTTTAATGCCAAAACATAAAATGGTCATTTATTAAAAAAAGATTCAAAATATTATGATGTGGATATTTCTTAAGCATATTATTTAGGCTGCCAAGCAGCATTAGTGGCATGTAATGTGTCTTATTTGGCAGGGCTGAGGACAAAAACAGAAATTTGGCTTAGAAAAGTTTCAGAGCCCTGTTCAAAGCGTATTCAAGTGTTAGAAAGGAATCAAGGAATCAAGGAATCTTTATTTGTCATCACATCACATGTGGTACATGAGGTGAGACGAAAATTCTAATCCCCCGGTCCAGTTTACACCCTGATAGCAATTTTAAGAATATAATAACTATGCGAGAAATAGGATTTGAGCTACACACAATCTACAATATGGACACAGAATAACACAATATGGGACTTCGGACATAGCAGCATTGAGGATCAGAATGCAAATATATAATACATTATAAATTACAAAGAACTATACGAGAAATGTGATTTAACTCCACAAGAATATACAATATTGATCCAGAATCTACAATATAGTACTTCGGACATAGCAGCAAGGCCCAGTCAAAGTCCACAATAAAGTCCAATCGAGAATTAGTGGGAAGATGGATGTTTACAGATGCCTTTCCCAACAACCTGACTTGTTGTTTGAGCTTTAAATATTTTCAAAAGAGAAACTAGGGAAGGATGAAGGATGGAGAGGTGTTTGCCTTCAGGTGTGAAAAGCTGAAGCACAATAAACCCATTAAAATGTAATTCTACCAAACCTTTCACATGTTGATGCAAAAAGAATTTAGAAAAAGGAGAATCCTTTTTTCTCACGTCATAAAATACACAGAAGTTTGTGGTTGTAAAGTGAAAAAAATGTGAATTTTTTTTTCCAGGCACTGTATAAGTTGTAACCTGGCAAGGTTAAGACAAACATCGAGCCAGAAGATACATCCTGCCAACAAGCTGTAATTGTTGGGCTGAACAGCAGTTAATACTTGTTTTTGGACATGGAAATCCTATTGTTGCCATGTTTTACTGTTTGCTCAAACTGTGAGCAAACACTTCCACAGATCAATAATCTAACTGTGATTTTGCTCCAAGCATTACAAAACTGTTTAGACAGAGCCAGCGATGATAGTAGCAACTTTCAAACACAAAGAGTAAACATCATAAAATGCTACTACCATCAGCAACACAGGTAAAAAAAACTGAGGTATATTGCACTTTGGTTTGATTAGTAAACACCCCAACCCC
>JAVLVB010000979.1:1368989-1386544 GCA_032876305.1 Orestias chungarensis
ATTTATGGGGTCACAGCTCAGTGCTCATAAGAGACCAAAGTGTCATGGGGAGCCGAGCTTGACAATACAGATATCAAAGAACCATATGTAATTGTACACACTTGCATGAAAACAAAGGTGCACACGTAAACAGATATACACTAGTTTTTAATTCAAAAATAGGCCAAAAATAAAATCAAAGTCTTGCACTAACACAGTTTGACTTAATTACCTCCAAATACAAGTAGTACTTAATATTAGACATATAATTACTTAATTTAAGCAAAACAAAGTTTTGAAGCAATCTGGTCCTAAGCGATAAAAGTAACTGCCCCCTAATAAAGGTTGTGCCAACATTGGCAACTATTGCTATTAAGCATTTGGATCTTTTACCTGCCTGTGAAGGTGTTTTTTTAGGTATGGGTGCATGAAGTTATATGAGATACAAGAAACTTGGTCTTTCAGGACTTCATGAAGGGGGCTTACTCAGTAGTCCTCTTGCAAACAGAGAGTTGTGGATTTTTGTTGGGCAAAAAGCTTTATCCCAAAGTTTTTCAAGAGTTTACCCTAGCTGTACATATTTTAGATATGTTCCTGCAGATTCCAATTCAGACTGAAAACAGACGCTTTAATACATTCAAGACAGACAACAGTTGCTTGGAAAATATATAAAATCATCAATCAATCTGCAAGAGATTGCAGTTTAACCATATACAAAAACAAAAACATATTGTTTGTCACATGTTTCGATTCGCATGGGGATTTTGTGTTAACCTTTTAGATTTTTATTGGAGTTTCCAAACTAAGAAATCTATTAAGGAAGTTTAAGCTAAGTTTGGTTTTGAAACAAACCCAAACCAAAGTTGGATTTAAGAATTCAGAAAAAGACAAATCAATATATGCATCCTAATCCTAAATCCTAAAAATGTTATCAGTGCATTGATGGAAAAAATATGAACAGTAATTCTGAGAAATCTGAAGGAAATCTACTCTCACTTATATTAAGAAAATGCTGTTTAGAAACCTAAGGAGCAAAATATAGGCTAGTTGCTCGTTAAAATCTCTTAACTAGGGCGTTGTAACGGTTTTACTTTATAAAGTGCAAAACTAACAGAAGCAAATGAAAATTACAGTGAAGTTTAGCTTGTATTCATTGTGTTTTTTGCTGAGGTCTAATGACCAAAACAGTATAAATATTTTAAAAATAACATAACAAATAATTTCCCATATCTTGTCTAATTAAAACATTGTAAATTAGCTTACACATTTTTACTTTAAATTTGTCTGTACCGCTGTGTTTATTTTAAGAGAATCTCACGTCGCCTCTTGCTTGATGCACACACAAAAAAAGGGTATTTCCAATCCTGCAGGGGACTTTAGAAACACACAAACACCTGGGGTAGACAGAGTAATTACTTGATATTCGCCACACGCCATTTGTCGCAGTCGCATTAACACACACGGGCATCATCTGGAGTCTGCACAAGAACTGTATCTTATTCAATCAGACACACATATATATAAAGGCACGCACGCACGCACGCACACACACACACACATACACACACACACACACACACACGCACACACACGTACACACTGAGAGGATGTCACAGCTTAAATAAATTGAAAGCTTCAAATATGACAGCAGACTTGGCAGCTGACAGCTGATTGGTGTGGATGTCACACATCCTATGTCTACCATACCATTGCAATTTATAGAGGAAATAAAATTAAAAATACTCAGACTTTTATAACCAAAGATTTCTCTTTCTTCTTTAAAAAATGATGATAGTATGAAATGCCTCAGATGTTAAAAACAAGGAACACAAAAAACAAGACTACAATGTGTTAAAAATTATCAAGAGTCGCCCATCTCTGTTAGTAATACACCGGAGAACGTAGGCAAAAAATGATAATAAAATACACACACACAGACCGATATGCATGTATGCCCAACATGCAAAGCGCGGAAACATAAGACTCCGGCAGAAAAAGTACCAAAGAAGAGAGAGAGAGAAATAAAAGGCACAATTGAGTGTTTAAGTATGCAGGAAACTTTATCCCTGGTTGGAAGAGGAGCTTTGAAGGAATTCGCTCAGGGACCCCCAACCTCCCCCTGAACTGAGTATGTATCTCCTCATCAGTGTGAGCGAAACATGTAGGGGGGTGGGTGATGGTTGTAGGATTGTAATGGGGGAGAAATTGCAGAGAGATGATTTGAGAGTTACCTTGGTGGGTATGGAGTAAGATCGCTGTCAAAAAGGTGTGTGCACAACTTAAACATTCGTATTCGTATTTATGTCCATTAGGTTCTTGTTCCCAAAATTTTGCTGAAATATTTGTGAATCTGAGAGTATGAATCTAAAGGCTGTGGGTGCAAAGTCTCATGAATATAACTGGACTACGAACTATTCCTTTTAATGATACCGGAAGACAGTGGACCGGTTGGAGCAACTGCCTCAGGTGAAGCATCACAAGTAAGATAAATACAGATCTTGCTCCACCCGATCCACTGTCTTCCGACATCTTTAAATTTGGAGCGTGTTGTATTTGATGAGAACGCTGATCAATTACTCTGCCCTGTGAAGTCATCTTAACTTAAGTTCTTACTCGTACCCACAATGTTGAATTTGTGTCCAAAGAGAAAGGAGGAGTTCGTAGTTGTAAAAAATTGTAGTAGTATTCATAAGACTTTGCACTCACAGCTTGTAGATTCCTACTCTCAGACTCACCAATATTTCAGCAGAGTTTTGGGTAGAAAAACTTTATTGACATATAAATATGAATATCAATGTTAGAGGTGTGCTTACACCTTTTTGACAGGGATGTCAAAATGACCTTCATTAAGATGGATTGCATGAAAAATGTTATGACTTTCCTGCAAGAAAACCACAGGCCAAGTAAGCTTTGCATTGCATAATAATGACAAACCTGGTAATCAATAACACAAACACACATCCGTAATGGAGTGCAAAGCCTGCACATGAAGAAAATGTCTCAGCAGAGGCCGACCACATCACAGTGGAAAGAGCAAACCACCAGCGGAGAGCTGCGCCATGCATAAACAAGGAGCTGTTGACGATAAATGCTCACATCCATTTCCACCCATCAAACATTTCCTAAGCTAGCAGCTTAAGTCTGCAGTAACATGCAACTCCTAAAAACCTTTCAACTCGTCGGTAGCTTAGCTCTGTGTCGTATGTGGCAGACTTTGAGGGGCTGTCCCATATTAATTCGTCCTTAATGTATTTTCAACAGCTTCAGTAATCTGTTCATGCAACAAGTATAATAATGACCTTGCCTCAGGAAAAGCTAATATTAATGAATTGTAGGCCTATGTTTCGAGGATAAATATAGCTTTAAACTTTGGTTAACATTGAATTAACCTTAAAAATGCTTTTAAGTTACATTTATCTTACCTAATTCATATGCATATTCTGAGTAAGTGTTTGCTTTTTTAATCAGATGCACAAAACCTATTTTTCTGTCTTTTTTTGTTACACTGCATTAGTGAAACATCTTTATTTACATTCCATTTGTTACAGAATGCCTTCCAATTAAATTGGGCATTAAATCCGGTTTGAAGAGGGAATTTAATCAAATTTTAAAGCCAGAAAAACTGAAAACCTTACACATATGAAAGATACATAAATCACAATCACCCTTTTTTGCTGTTTGTTTAAGTACAAAAGTACTTTAAAACCAAACATAAAAAATTTGACACCAACAAAAACTGTAGAGCTACGCCCCCACTGCTGATAAAGACTCTACCACATTTAAACGCTGATTCATATTCAATAACGACAGAACATTTGTGGCTGTTATTATAAAACAAAAATTTAGAATTTTTAAATAAACATATCTTTCTAATAAGAAATTGTTCTATGGAAGTCGGAGCAACTCATTGTCAATACATACAAGTGTGGACAGGGTTTTCTTTAACTCTTGAGAAAAATGTAAAAGGCAGATCCGTTCTTACCCACCTAAAACACTCTCTCTGTGTAAAACCTTGCAGAGAGATTTTAAAGGAAAACTAGTCTTGGCTTCAAGGGAAGGAACAACCCAAAGCTGCATGAAGAGGACACATCACAGTTAATACCATGTCTACAATAGATGATTCAAGTGTGGGTTCAGCAGCCAGACCGTTGAGCTGACGTAAGAGCATGCTTGTAAGGTTTGTCAGGTAAGAAAATGCAGTATTTTACTATAGGCGTTTACTTTTCTGTTCCCACTGTCAGCATGGAAAATTTGCAGCGGTCTTTGGATCTCGGTGTGAATTTAAATCAATAGCAGCTCTCCAAAGCTCATCTCGTGTGTTTACCCATAATAATTAGCAGCAGCATCACTCTTTATTTTGTGTCTGATCAAATTAAATGACAGATTGTATATCAGTATTTTGACTTGCCTTCCATCCACCACTTGCATACCATTAGCTACATCTAGGGGCCAAATGACATGCTGTCAAAAAACGGTAGATATGATTATAGAGTTTGCAGATGTTTGACAGCTGCACTGCTCTGCAGTTAAATCCTCATGAAAAACCATGAACTTGTATAGTGAGAATTTCAGCTTCCTCTTTTCACTATATTTTACAACACCACAATAGGCTAGCATTTTTTCTTACTTACTCTTTCTAGAAAAATCTTCATGTAAATTTTATAATCTAGACTTAAAGCTGCACTCAATGCTTTAATGGCTTGCATGTATTGACACCCCAGTGTAGCATTCGACTTGATGCACTTCGTTTTTGGCTCATTGCTACAAAGCAATCTATATTTTGACTTACAGAAATGCAACGTTGTGCCAACATATCTTTTTGAGCAGGGGTCTAATAACAGAAAGCAGCTAGGTTAGAACAGATTTGAATAGACTAGCTTGACCATAACAGGAAAACTACATATGCTACTGTGTTAAAACAAAGCTACACACCGTCTAAAACAATAATGTGAACTATTTAAATATGGGAATGCTTGCTTGACAAAATGGCAAGATGAAAGAATGTTTTTCTTTAAAGGTGAAAATATCATACAAAACAGTACAGCAATCGCTGGGACAACTCATTATTTATTTACTATGTGGCAAGGCCTCCAAGTCTAGACTTTGAGAGCCACTATCCTGCAACATATATATTGATAATGAAACCAGAATCAAATTGGTGATTCATCTCATGTGCTATTTATTTGCACAAACATAGTAAAAAGTCAAGCATTTGATCTAGAGGTGGTGAGACAGGCATTCATCCCTCCATCCAACAATCGATCCAGAATGTTCTCCTAATTCCACAAAAAGCTGCTCTGGTAATGAGGATTCATCAAACAATTCACTATAGATTTAACAATATAATGGGTACTGAAAAACAGTGCCCATTTGAATCGAATTGGAAGTGCAAAACCAGCATAAAGTGTTATTTAAGCAAAAATTTGAGAAGGACTGAATGATTGTATCAAAATCCTGAAAGCTCTAAACCATCAGCTATTCAGATTTCAAAGTTCAAAGTTGACGATACAGAAAAACTCTTTATGAGTTTGCCTCTTTTTTCTTTATTTTATCTCCCACTGTTACAGGTTTAGGATCTCACACCGGCGAGCCACCACCGGGCTTGTTTATCTCCTCTTGGTTTCTAAATGGGACGTCATTTATGGATGAGTCACCTACAAATACAAAAAGGGCCACCTCATCTCATCTTTATGTCATGGATATTTCCCTGTTCATGTGTGCTGATTTCTCACCTCGTTGGTGTTCCAGCGATGGCGCTCCTTGGGCAGAGAGGAACATTTGGGCAGACACTCGAGCAGCTTCTTGGGAAGGTAGATCTTTAACTGGCCTGGCTCATCTGGGGTCAAAGGGACAGGGGAAGGGGGGGAGTGGGATAAGCGAGAGAAATAAATTTATTTCGTTTCATTGTGAGCGGAGAACACAAGCAATACTAGCAATGAGTCAACTGACTAAAATCACAATAAATCTTTCATGTGTACTATCTATAAAATCCTTAATGTGACAATAACTGTTAGCTTTTTTGTGAAAGGATGTTTTCATGCATTTAAAGGCAACAGTTTTAATTCATTTTGGTCTGCTCTGCACCCGTTCTTATTTATTAAAAGATTCGACAGAGAATTTTTAGCATAACAGCAATTGAAGATGTCAGGCTAAGAGCTTGAATTCCCCCGAAAGCATGCTATTACTAATTGTCTGCAAAGAATCAAGGAATCAAGGAATCTTTATTGTCATCACATCACATGTGGTACATGGGGTGGGACGAAATTCTAATCCCCCGGTCCAGTTTACACCCTGATAGCAATTTTAAGTAATGTAATTACTTAAAGAGTCTGAGTCATCCAGGTCATGGTAATCCAAGTTCTTGAGCTGGAGGCAGCTTTTTGGCTCTTGAAATCATGCTTCCTGTACAGACCACTGAGATAAAAAAAAGAACTCCTGGATGAAAAGATCAAACATAACAGGGAACCAAAAACAAGCTGAGCCGCTTTCTATTCATCATTTCCTGTTATTTCTAATGAATAAGTATTACTATACTATATTAATGATTATTATGACATCTCTCTGTAGGCTGTGAGTCAGAAAACAGGTCATTGTAATTCAGTGTTAAATGTGCGGAGGGAAAGGCAGTGCTTGTACTTTTGGACATGAGGTGGAGGTGCGCCATGAATCTACTCTCAAACAGACTTTGGATTAAGGCAAAACCATTAGCATACATTATCTGTGCATTAAGCGTTGGTAAATATAACACCAGACCAATCGCATGGGCATTTCTTATCCTCTTTAAAAGCTGTTCTTTTCCCACAGTGTTGCACAGACAGTTTGGTAATGGAGTGGAGAATCCCAAAATAGCTGCTCCTGAAGGGAAACTATTGCTGTGCAAGAGTTGGATAGTCACAGGCTTAGGGGAGGTGATGTGTAATTCGGAGTTCAAATTATGTCTCTGGACACACTCCCAGTCTTTGGGGAAAAGTGAAGCACACTCTAAAATAATAGGGATACTGGACGAAAAACACGGCTTGGTACTTCTTGGCCTAATTTCACCCTATGACTTTAAAAAGTTATTTTATTAAGGGATGAATAAATTACTTGATGATTAGAAGTGATCAATCTTGATCTTAACTGGTGGGATAAGGTGATTAGACAAATATTACATTCATAAATTAGTACAGTCTACAGAAGCATGCATGCTTTCCAATATAGTTGGAGATTTAAGTATATTATTGAACAGGTTAAAGAAGATATATGTTTTTATTGTTTACGTTTAATATAATTAAAATGCTATTTCTGGTGAGTAATAAATCAGGACATTTTTTTCCCAAATAAAATGTAAATCAGGTAAAGTTGATGAGAACAGCATAATATTACAGTATAATTGAATAATTTGTCCAGTTGTAACGAACAGATTAACTCTGGACCAAATTTGCCAGACACCAGGGGTTTGTGAAACAACACACTTCGATGGATGAGTTTAAAACAAAGGTATTTGATCATGTGGAAAAAAAGAGGACATAAAACATTTAGTAAAAGAAACAAAAACTATGAGGATAGACCTGGAAGTGTCACAATCCAGAAATGCTTTGCTGCAGCAGGGAAGGGTCAGACCATCATCACAAAATCAACCATGAACGTTATTATTTGTCAGAGAGACAAATGTATCTAAAACATGAACTAATCCACTGGTTGTTGATATATTGCCACGTACTTCCAATTAAAAAACTAAGAGTGCTTGTAACAAAAAGAACGTGTATTTTTTTTTTTTCATTACAACTGGTAAATATGATCCTGGAAAAATCTGCTGATTTTAATAAGTGGACAGATGAATGTAATTCTGTATCACTAGCTTTATTTCTCTGACAGCTGAATGATGATTAAATCTGTTGTTTTGCTTAAAGCTTTAGGTCAGTTTGAGTTTTCTCTGCCTAGCTTAAAAAAATAAAACGAAAATGAAAATGAAAAATTAAATTGTAGACTAAAAAAGTAAAAACTAACCTGGTGGATATATTTGTAGATGTGAAAAAAAATGTTGAACCTTATTTTTGTTGGGAAAATTTATTGTTTATATTACTAAAAGGCTTTCTATATATAAAAGCATACCAATTTTTAAAACCATAACCGCTAAAAATGTTTTAAATTATAAAATCATAACAAAACTACAAGACAGAATTTTAAACAGCATATTTTTTAATGTTAACAAGTCAAATATCGATAAAGCAAATTATTTTCATGAAGATTGCACAACAATCCCTGCAAACATGCAACAATATTAGTCAAACAACTTCTATTGTGAAAGTAAATAAATGGAAAGCAGGACATTTCGTCTCAAACGCCGACACCCTGGTGTGCATGTTAGTGTCACCTTGTCACTGTCTCCAAAAGGTGTGCGGCTTAAAGGCAGCAGGAACTCAAAGGTTTTTGATAAGGATTTAGGTAGAGGGCATCGATTTATGACTCCCCTGGGATAATATGGCTTACAATCTGTCGGGGGGCAGATGACAGAAAAAGAGATGGTGGTACTGTGGAGGGTCAGCAGGGATATAGGGTTGCAGGGTGACAATGAGCCAAATCAACATAGTTCAGACAAAAAAAAACAGAAACTCTAAGAGACAACAATGATTTACTTAACAATAAAAAAAAAACAAGATTAAAAAGAAGTTTAAAAATAAAACTGTGTCTGCATTTGTTTGATGGCATATGGAGGTATCTAAGCGTGTGTGTCTGTGTCAGTAAGAGTGTTCAGGCACGTATGCTCCCCCTAATCAATTATGCATTTATTAATAGAAGGCCTGAGAAGACAGAATTTCAAACAGCTGAACTGTGCAGCAGCTTAGTTAAACAGCTGAATGGTGCAGCTTAGTTAAAGCCTAATTTCTTTTTTAGCAGCACTCCAGCCCCTCTGCTATGAATGCCAATCAGCGTTTAGACCCCACCCCTCCTGGCTATAACACCCCCCTCCTCTTTACCCTGCTGTTCTGAAGAATTCTCATAACTGCCCTGCCTTTGAAATGTACCAGAACCACCACATCAAACAAGGCCGATGCACATGCGGACGCAAACACACGCACACTGGAATGCATGCTCATACATACAAACAGACGCAGACATGCAGAAAAGAATGTCGATCAAAGTAAACACATCGGTAAATTTGTCCCAGAGTTCTCTCTCTCTTCCCCCTCCAACTGGTGACCTTGCTTCTGTAATCCCTTTCAAAGCGCACTTTCGCCATTGCTATCATTGTCCTAACCTGTCCTTTAAATTTGTTCTCCCCCACTGATCGAAACCAGCCTACACATGCGAAGTTTGCAGATTTCTTGCATGCTGATGAGAGTTTTTGCACCCAGAAGAGTCGCGTCTTGTATTCCTAACAAACCTGAATCAAGAGAACGGGTCCCAGTTTAAAACAAAACTAGCGCCAAAGCAATCTTCCTTTCTGTTTTGATAACTCTCTATGGAACTAGTGAGACAAAAACAACCTTTGTTGTTCTCTGGTTCTTCGCTAAAACTAAACCACCCTGATACCCAAGACAATAAATCGGATCAGAATTTTAACATGCATTGTTTTTTGCATATAAATTTGTTTGAGGTACGGGACAAAATTCTGCCTGTATGCCGATTATCTACTGACTTGCAAATCAAGTGGAGAGAGTCCAATAAAAGAACTCAAACGCCTAAAAGTAAAAATAGAAATTGCAAAATCAAGTGAAATATTACACTGGTACTCTATCAAAAAGCACAATTTAGCCCGTAATCACACAGAAGAGGGGTCTGCATCTGATGAATATTTTACCTCATAAAACTGTCATCTCCATATTTAACACAGAAACAAGCCAATGCCCTTGTGAGATGGCTGTCAGTTAATTATAAAACTCTACTCAGCAAAGAGAAAAGAAAAAAAAATTGCTCCAACTGCAACTCTCAACACCCCCCACCCCCCTCCACCCCTCCACCAATATTAGGAGGCGTCGGGGGAAATTTTCAAACCCCCCTCCACCTTTTTTTTTCCACGAAGAAGTTAATGTGACAGAACGAAAGGCTCATTGCACAGCAGCTTTATAGAGGAATGGAGGGGGGGGGCAGAAGATACGAGAGAGATGGGGCAGAGAAAAGATTGAGAAGAGCAAGCAGAGGAGGGAAGATAGGCATGCATGCTAATTTTATCATTCTGCTGATAAACTTTTCTTCTAGTAATCCTCCGGCTGGGACGTGAGAACAGGTAGGAGACAGGCGCAGGCTCAGGGAAGATTCAGCTTGTGTCTTACGGTTATCCCAAAAAGAACCAGCTATTCTTTTTTTTCTTTTTTACTATTTTACATTAAATGGCAATTGTGTCTTACACTTGTTTTTTCCTCCCATCTTAACGAGGTCTAGTAAAGCCATGTGATCCGTTTGAAAGGAACATGACAGCATGGGAAGATGCAAAGCTTAGTTTCCTGTGTGTGTGTCTCCAGATCTGGTCCAAGGCCGAATGGTTCCTAGAATAAAATCTAATCCAAGGACCATCAGTTCAGTTTGTTTCATGTCACTATTATTTAAAAGTTTATGCATCTAATATAACTAAACTAAAATCTGCTTATTTGCAGCTTTGGTGGCCCTGACTAGTAATCAGCCAATACAAAACACTTTTCAAACTTTAGTGGGGTGCAACCAGATTGTCGTCACAACATTCTTCTGTTTAGAAGTTGCTGCTGAGTTAGCTGAATGTCTAAAGTAAAAACAAAAAAAAACACCCAGATCAAAGAAGATATTTTATGCAGCTTTTTGTCAGACTTTTACAACTAAAAGTAAGAGTTGGCTATTTTTTTACCTGTATTGAAAATGTTTTGTATAAAAATGGGAGAAGAAGCAAACTGCCCAGGACTTGCTGAGGGTTTGGTGTTTGTGTGTTGTTGTGTTTTTAGGTCTGTCTGTTATGGGACATTTTGGATTAGGAAATTACATTTTGTGAATCTCGGGATTAAAACACGGGTCTAGATCCTGGAGGAATTAACAGGAAGACGGATGCTATTAATACTAAAAGCCCTAACCATGCTAATCTCTCCTAAAAAAAACCCAAACATATATGTTAAAGAAAGGACTTTTAGATCGTGAAAATTAAGTTTTATACTCAAAGTAGGAGGGCTACAAATAAAATAAACCATACTATGAATGGTTTTAATTCAAGTTGATTTCCAAAATCTAACTAATCTGTACAAAGGTGGTGTGTAAAAACAGTTAGGCAGCATTTAAACATTAAACTGTTCAACAACAAACTTTTTACTAATAAATAAAGCAAAATACAAAATATTTTACTAAAAAACCTTCACAAACTGTACAACTAATTTATGTAAAATGATGATTCATAACGTAAAACAATTATTAGCTAATGGTACTGTTTTTGAAACAGTAATTCTGTTTGCTAGCTGTCAGGCAACATTCAGAAACAAGTAGAGGAGGGGCTGTGGTGCATTACTGTATGCTTCTTCTAGCAGAAATGAAACTCTAGTAACTCTTGCATCAAAAGTTCTTTAAACCGTTTTTAAGATTTTGAGACTATAACTTCTTGAGGTTCTAGAATGCCTTCAGACCATGGATGCTAGTATTTTGCCCCACAGCTATTAAGGAAATCTGTATTTCTGCATGCAACTCCTGCAACATGCTCTGGTCAGGTATGACGCCAACCCCTGGTCTTAAACCTGACGTCCAAGACAAATCGAAAGCATTAAGCCATTGGGCCAGCTCTGTCTTTCTCTATACGACGCTCCTATGTTTGCTCCACCTTCCATCTCTTTATTTGGCTCCAATTTGTCCCCACTAACAGATTTACATCTGCCCTGTGTCCTCTGAAATCGATAACCAATCAAAGCAATTATTGCCCTTATAATCCCACTAACACAACAAGGCAACCGAGCGCCATGTGGCCACCGCGTCCCTGCGCACACATGGGCGGCCCCGGAGTGCACACTCCATCTCACTTCTGGTTTAACAAGGACCATTGAGGATTATAGATACATAACGCCAAGTGTACAGATTAAATATGACAATAAACTACTGATAGCCAGAGTCAGCCTTGCCTCCTGTATCAATGAGTGTGTGCGCACATGCACTATTACTATAAAGGCATGCATGAACAAACATGATTAGTGACAGAGCTGAATTAGAATGAAGTCTCACCAGAGAGACACAGAGATAGTGCGTCTGTGGGTGTTTGTGAGTGATCTGTTTTAGGGCAGATGAGAAGTCCCCCCCCCCAACTCCCCTGCACATCATTCTGCGAGAAGGCTTTTATGCTTGATCCCGCAGTCACCCTGTGCTGCTGACAAACGTCTGTGTGGCACCTAAACACCCTGGCGTGCCGACGTGCTTGCGGAAACTGTGTTAGAAGCGTCTCTTACTGTTGGCATCTGATTCGTCACTCTTGGGAGGGGTATGTCCTGTGTAACCAACAGCAATCCTGACCATTCGCTCTGGGTTTCTTATCTTCTTCAGTCCTACAGAAAGACAGTGAGAAGAGAAATAAGAAAGAGAAGAAAACACAAGGAAGGATTAGAAAAGAAGAAATCAAGGTTTCAGTTTTCCTGGCGGTCGCTCGCTTCCCTTTGATCCATACCCTCTGAGCTTCATGAGACATCTGCATGGGAGGATCCACTAACTTGGATCTATCTCGTCTCTAAATTGAACGGCCACAGTAGACTCAGTGCCTCCGTGTCTAACTTGTACCCAAGTTTAGTTTTCTCATTTCTCTGTTTCCCTGACCACTGTTGCTATGATACAAAGTAGTCCAACCAGTGCAGAGGGAGATGGTCTTCCCGGCTATATGGTGGATGCCGTTTTCATGCCCACTTCGGTGTTTGGTGCCACATGCGCACACATATACACACACACACACACACACACACACACACAAACACACACGCACGCACGCCAGCACGCATGCACGCACGCACACACACACACACACACACACACGCACAGACACACATACATCTCCCAAGGAATGAAAAGACTGAATGGCTGTCTCCTGGCTCTGTGGCGAAGACTCATTTGGCTTTTAGTCAGCATGACTGAGGCTTGTAAATCATTGCGTCTATTCCCCACTTCAGAGGCCAGAAATGCCTCGTACGGCAAATGTTTCAGACTGTCTGTGTATGTATTTGGGGAACATTTAGTTTTTGCTGAACTGCCCATGGGCCTTCTGTCTCATATACGTTTCTAGTCTTTACACGCAATGGGACTCTCAACCCACGGCCTTCCCTTTGCCTCTGACAACGCACTGAATGCTCGCTTGCACACATGTACATATGTGCATCTTCTTTGAAGTCTATAATACCGAAAATAAAACATACTCTTTGTTCGCATTAACTGAAAAAATGCCCCCAAGACAAATGTCCCCTGCGTTGCTTTCCAGCATGGAGAGCATCAAAACCTCTGTTGTTCTCAAAAAGAGGTTCAATGGGTTAAAAAAGAGTCAAAAAATAAATGTAATTGCAATGAGATGTATCAAGTTTCAGGTGCGGTGAGCCATATTTGGCAGTTTAGTTTCAGAAAACCTTTGTGTTAAGCCACAGATATTATTTTGAAACAGAACAGGAAGAAAAAACAGCACGTCTGTGATATAACAGCACTTTGCTTCCAGACTGCAGGTTTTTTGTGGTTCTAAAATTAACTCTAGAAGGAGTTACTTACACGGGTTTCTTTCCTGTGGAACCATCTCGCAGTTTTTGTCTGTAAGGCAGACACCCTGTCTTCTTTAACTCTACATGCTTAAAACTGTCCATTTTTCCAAAGCTGATAGACTTTGTGGCTTTAAGTTTTAATGAGCTATCTCTGTAGTTACGCTGCCATAGACTTAAAAATCTGGAGGACATACTGACCACTTTTTCTCGCTCAGATATTTCTTACTTTCCATGCATGAAAGACTAATTAATGCCATTTTGTACACCTTGCCTGGTCCTTTTGTTTTTAACTGTGAGTGTTTCCAGAACAAATTTAATGAAATAGGTGTTTTTTGTTGTAAAGATCGAACTATGATGTTAGCACTGCTTTATTTAACTGTCTTTCTTTTAATTTATTACCCCAGTAATGAAATTACTGTTGTTATTTATTAGATGTACTTTTCTTTTCAATGGAAAGTGTTCGTTTCTCAGTGCTGCTTTGTTTTTGTTTTTATTCTCTGTCTGCCTTCTGTACTTTCAACCCCCGGGCCATCATAGCAGAAGCCTGTTTAAACTCCGCCTGGTTCTGCTGGTGGTTTCTTCTTGTTGAAATCGTGTTGTTACCTTCCACTGTAGCCAAAGTCATTGACTATATGAAATCGGCTTGGTTTCATGAGAAAGATAGCCCTAAATTTGCATTTCATGAATTCGCCTGTGTTTGATTCCAGTCTAATTTGATTGAACTTGAATTTGGATAACTGATACTCTGAATATGAAAAATTAACACAGCAAAAACAGGGTTTCAACCCAGTTCTATTGTGTGCACTTAATAAAAACCTACTTCTACTTAGTTGGAAGCAAGTTTGCGCTGAAATAAAATGCAGCAACAAACCCAAGAGTTAACTAAAGGGAGTAAAAAATAAAGGTTTCATTGTTGACATTAGCGCCTGCCAGAGGCATAAAAAGATGAATATGTGGCTGTTTAGGGCCCTAGGCAAGCCTGGAGGCCTCGAGAGCACTTGAAAAAAGACAAACATACAAGTTGTAAACATCTAAAATTGTGGGTGTGATAGTTAGCTTCCCCAGATGCTGTGGCCTTACCACAAAGAAGCCAGAGAAATAACTTCTTCACATTACAAATCTGTTTTATAGATACAATTTGAACAATCAGTAAAGTAATTTTCCATTGTCACAACTGTGTGTAGAATCAACTTGAATAGGATTTGTATTTTTGAGTGGTTCTCCCTGGTTGCTATTGATCTACTCCAGTTCAGTCAGATGTCTTTGTGTCTTTCATAAATCAAAGGGCAACACAGAGACACACACGACTTACAAATGTCAAAGTCAAAAATAAACAGCGCATATTGTTAGGTTTTAATATGTTAACAGTTTGAAGTCTAATTCATACCCCTACTTTTCCTCTTTCTACTTGCATTTCATACCTAAAGATAAAACAAATCACCAATGAATCATGTGCTTTGCATGCAGTTAAACTATGTTACAACCATGTTATCTTTTTATTGTAGCTGGTTATCTTTTTGTATTTAGATGATTAATGGATAAAAAAATGATGAAATATAATTTGTACTCTAATTTAGCTGTGCATTATTACATGAAAATCTTATGCTCTATTCTCTTTATTTTTGGTTTTAATCCCTGTTTGGGCAAGTAAAGTCTAATATAGTATTTTAAGCATAAATCAACCAACCAACAAAACTCTTAAGTAGCCTAGAAGTAGATTACAAAGAAAACTTTTTAGTTGTCAAAGTGGGTTGCAAATGTTTTTCTGGAAGTTAGGAATTCATGCTATGTTTTTGGCAAATTATTGCACAGTAGATTTAATCCATTTGTACCCAAAATAAAATTTAAAAGGTATACTAAACAGATGAATAGGCTGGGTTCTGTTATCGAGGGAAACATATGTAGTCAACTCATTTAGGCTTTCATTATAAGGTTGCTACTTAACTATAAAACAATTTGTGTTAAATTGAGAATGGACAAAAACAAACCAGGTAAGTGAGTAGCTTTCCCTCGGGGCCTCTTAACTAGAACTGGTGGGATTTCTCAGAAATCAATGATATTGATATTAATCAGTCTGCATCAATGCTTTTGGTTGACATAAAATCTATTTGATTTGATTCATTTTTATTTTATTTAAATTGGTGACAAAAGTGCAAGCATGTTCCCCTCCTTGCAGTCTACAGCCGTACACATGTGTGTCCACGTGCAAGGCAGTCCAGTTCAGCTAATGTCCTTGGCTGGTTCTGTCTGCTCTACTGTTTAAAAAGCAAACAGGGAATCTGATTACTTCCTAATGAGCTGGAATATAATTTAAAAAAAATTAATAGATTTTAGACTTCAAATTGGTCCAGAGTTTGGACTTCAAGTAACAACAAACTGGAGTTTTGGACCCTCTGGGATTTTTGTTACAAACCACAGAACCCAAGCTCAAGCCATAAAAAGCTGAAGACCAACAGTGGCTGCTGATGAAGTCACTGATTCCAGACAAGTTGCTCATATGCTAAGATTTCCTGAAGCTGATTATGAATCCAGTTTATTCCCATTTACGATGTAAATACGTAAAGAAATCTATTATTTAAAGACAGAGTCTTAATATACTTAACAAATCCCAGACATCATACAGTTACAGTCTCTATTATTGCAATTTAACTAAAGGGTCTAAATTGAGACTTATAATGATTGATTGCAGTAGTCATTATCTTGGAGCCTCTTAATGCTCAGGCTTTTTTATTTGTGAATAAGAAAGTAATGATGTTTCTTTTATTTATGTATATGTATTTTATTTCATGCTGAATGTGGCCCATAATACTTTTAATGATTCTTGATTTAACCCTCTCATTTCCATCCACTCAGCACAAACATCTGGCATGTTATGTATCTTTTAAGCGTTTTTTAATGCACATAGTAAAAACTATCTAAAATTTGCCTAAGAAAAAGAGAGTACAAGTCATTTAACATGTTTTTCATGACAAACTTAATGCCATAAACAACAGTACATGGACTTTATATCACTCTGGTTCCAAAAGTACCGCATGTACGTTTTATTTTGCTGTGTGCAAGATATTGAAACTGATTTTCATAATAGTAATAATAATTGATAAAGAAACAAAAATGTATTTTTTGAGGAAAGATGCTCGTTTAAAAATGTTTGTCAGAGGGATCCCGAGTCTTAACTGCAAGCTGGGTCCCATAATTAGATTCTGCTTGGGGCCCCGCACAACCTTGAGCCGGCTCTGCGTGACATGACCCAAAACTGACACGCATGCACGCGCACCCCCCCCGTGACAACCTAAAAAGCAGCCAGATCCTCACCTTCAGTGCCTTAGCAACCATGTTAGTACACACACGCGGGCGCGAACACACACAAACACACACACTCACACACAGACAGACATACACGCACACACAAGAAAGAAAAAAAGCCAGTGGACGCAAACACGCAAAAATGCACTATATGTTAGATTGAGGGTAAAAGGAGCACGAAGCTGCAATTCAGTGTTTTTATGCTTTAAAATAGACAAACAGTCCTGAAGGGAAGAAAAAAAACACGCGCGCGCAGAGGGAGCGCATCTGAATTCCATCAGCGTTAACTCTCTCATCCTTCCTCTCAAGACCAACTGAGAAAAGACTAAATCTGCTCCACAAGAACAGCGGCAGAACGTCCCGCATCCCGGCTCGCAGAGATGGGACAGCTCTGCTCTGCTGGCCGTCATCCTCGCGGCCGCAGCTTCAGCACCAGGACCAGGAGGAGCATCTCTTCACCTCCGTCCTTTCCTCCTAAAGCTCTCTCCTCTGTTTCATCCAGAGCCGAGCTCGGCGGTAAAGACAAGACCCGTTATTTCTTCTTACCTTCCGGCTTGTTTTCGGCAGCCATTTCCCCTCCGCCGCGCGCCTCATCCCTCCTCCTCCTCCTCCTCCTCCTCCTCC